>BLKR01014776.1:0-283607 GCA_011170035.1 Teleogryllus occipitalis | reverse complement strand
ATTGCTAGTTATGAAAAGCTTTGAAAAATCTCTCATTGTAAACGATTGTTACAAAGTACGTAATTTTTCTCAATCTGACAGCTCACAACAAACAAAGTTGATCATACTTGGTGAAATAGAGCCCGATTTTCAATTGAATAACGTCATGATTATAAAGACAAGAAAAAAAGCAGCAGCAATAACAACCAATAATAATAATAATAATAATAATAATAATAATAATAATAATAATAATAATAATAATAATAATAATAATAATAATAATAATTATTATTATTATTATTATTATTATTATTATTATTATTATTATAACTATAGCAGTTCAAGACAAGAACAAGATATGAAACAAGAAACAATTGAAAGCATTGCTTGAAACAAGTGGATAAATAGAGAAAATGTGGAGTCATTGGAGAAACCATAGGACACGTCACAGCTGCGTGCTCTGCACTCTCGGACAGTGAGTTATTGGGAAGACATAACCAAATTGCAAAAATAGTGAATACGGCGATCACAAAAAAGCCGTAATTCATTAGATAAATCAACAAAACTTTATGTGAGCTACACTCCCGATCCCGCTCTGAAATTAAAACATTTTGTACTGATATTTACCCTACTGTAGAGAATAGTATAGATGTTTTCCTGAAACATCAAAAACAGAACAAAGTAATAATTGACATTGACCTGCAATACCCTGCAAAACACACGGAAATAAATCCAAAAACAATCTCAGAACATCAAAATTTACCACATTAACTTATAAAGATTGAAAATACATGCCACAAAAACATTCCCACTCGTGATATTGGCGGAAGGGCTTGTAACCATAGGTGTCCTACAATCCTTAATAGAACTTCAACTACCAAAAATCGTGCTGAATTTGTGTCCGCACGCAGTTCTCCTGTGAACGACTACTCTTGTAAGAAAACGTCCCTCATTAGTCCAGAAAGACGATAAATATTTCTTCTGCGTTCGCATCTATTCCCAAAACAACAATGGGGAAGGCGAGCATGTTTACCAGCAAAAATAGCTGAGAAAAGGTGTAAAATTAATAACAACAATAATAGTAAAACTAATGTATGGATGTATTTGACGTGATTGGGTCGGTATTCCGACTTCGCCGGCCAGCTACCGGAGTTCCCCATGCCTGGGCCTAGTTAAATTCCCATGCTTGGGGGTAAGAGCGACATGAGGCGAACATGACGTATTTTTTTCACCGTAACTAGCAAGATCCGCCTGCTTGAGCTTTACTTCGTCACAGAGCTACAGAAACTGGGATGATTTTAAAGGAAAGCTACAACTCTATTTTTGCTTCGGCCGGGAATCGAACCCGGGACCACAGCACGGAAGCTTGATATAACTGTTCCCCAAACTGCTAATTTTCAAACAGCACATGCAGAAAAAATAACAAAACTAGCAGCTGAAGTCAAGACACTGTGGCATCTCCAAAAAGTTCATATTGTTCCTCTGGTCATTTCGTGCACAGAGCTTATACCAAATAACATCCATAAAAATCTGGAACTTATTCAAATGCCAACATATACCTACAAAATTATACAAAAATCGAGCATCTTCAACACATGCAGGAATGTTCAAATATTCCTAAATTGCGACGAAACATGAATTGACCTGCGTCTTGGTTATTAACCCGACACAAAGTCAAATAAAAATCCGGTGAATACCGAGAAAAAGAATGTATAACCATAATAATAATAATAATAATAATAATAATAATAATAATAATAATAATAATAATAATAATAATAATAATAATAATAATAATAATAATATACTAATAACAACCATTTATAAGAGCGTGGAGGTGCGTACATACAAAATACGATCTGCAGCACTGTAATTGTGAGCCGTCGTGGCGTAACGCCGTGTGTGGCGGGCAAGGGGTCAGGTCGCTCCGTGCGCCACGGGGTGACCGCGCCGTGGCCCTCGGCCGTAGTTCTCGCGGCGCGCGGGCTGGAGTCGCCGCTTCCGGCGCGCGGCCGCCTCCTTATCGAGCGAGCCGCTGGCGCTACGGCCGCCGCCGCCGCCGCCGCCGCCGCCGCCGCCGCCGCCGCCGCCGCCGCCGCCGCCGCCTCGTGCCGCTGCGCCGGGCGCGTACGTAGTCGTAGTAGCCCCGCACCGTGCGGCCAAGCCAGCGGGCGGCAGATGGGTCACACCGCTCAAGCGCTCAAGCGAAGGCGTCGGAGACAAATACACAGGAGACCCCGTAACAAACGCAGTCCGTTCGAGGACGTTCCTCGCCACTCGAATTGTTTGCTGACTGATCGACCATTTGCTGGGTATGGTGATGGGAATATTCTTCGTGCGTTCTGGAGAATTTAAGATGTCTATTGACGTATAAACATTCTCACTGCCATTATTTGCATGCAAAATCAATATGTTCATTTGTACAAACATACTTGTATTCTTATGACCGGTGTTGGTTTTTATTTTTAAGGATTTTTGAAGACTTTTTTATATGATAAATTAGTTGATTTATTTTGCTTCTTATTCGCCTTACTAGGTAAGTAGTAAAGACAAAATAATGTAGTCGTGCGGCGGATTTTCGACAAAACGGCGAAATCGACGATTTTTCGACAATAAACCCTAACTGCGGACCCTGGTAACGAAAAAGTGTATAAACCATGTATATGTATATATGTCAAAATTCATGTGTTGTGGGTCCTTGATACCGAAAAATCGATTAACGACAAAAGTATGTAGTATGTCTTTCCTTCAGTAGTCAACGCGAACCTCCTAAACCGTCTAGATGTTTTTCTCCAAAATTGATATTTCCGATCAAGTTGAACGAACAGATATTTTGAAACGGATATTTTGATTCTTAGGGGGTACTTTACATGAAACCTCAACATCTTCAATTTTTTTCTCAAATGACTGTAAATTTCTTGATTAAAACTTTGTCTTTGGATAGCGCAAAGAACTCAGAAACCACGGATTTTTCGAAATTGCAAAAGTTCAAATTCTTTCAGCGTCTTTCTTCAACCACACCATATTGAAGATACATTCCTTTTCGTTAATGAAATATTCTTGTTCAAATATTGACCTTGAAAATAAGTCATGTATAATTCTTCGAAAATATGAACAGCTTTTTTTGTAATTTTGCTTGAAATATAGGCAATTTTTAAACATTTTTTTCTCTAAAACCGCTCCTAATATTTTCCGAATATTTTCTCCTCGTATGTATCCGAGGACGGTAAAAAAGTGGTACCATTTTTGGCGAACTGCCTTAATTTTCGAAGATTGCCAAAAATCAACGTTGCAAAACTACAATATTGTAGATGGAGATTTTTTAAAGAAATTTTTCAAAAAAAATAGATTAAATTAGATCATGCATTTTTTTATAAAGGTGTATTTTTGGCATATTTTTTTCTTGAGGTTAATGCAATTTACAAAGAAACATTTTCTCAAAAACGGCTCCAAACTTTTTTCTTTAAATTTTCCCATGGATACAGCAAAGCCCGCCTCAGAAATGGGGCAGGTCTCATTTTTGCTCAAAGCTCTAAATTTTCGAAAATTGCGTAAGTTAGACATATTGGGGGAGAACATTAGATCTTCAAGGGTTGGCAAAAGGCAGTATGGCCGAACGACGGCACAGTTAAGCAATAAAATGCGGACGAGTTAAATCCACGGACCTGAGTTTGTTGCGCTGAGTTGGAATCTATGCGCAGAGAAAAAAATACTGTTTGGAAACTCTTTTGCAGGTTCATGTATTACATGGTATAATATTGCGTAGTCGTAACAGATAATGCGGAAAAGAATGTGTTGTTGAAGCATCCGTAGTTTCATTTTCGTTTCTCATTAACATATTTTAATTTCGTTATTTTGCTATTTTTTTTATTATTGATCATTGATTACCATTAGTTTTATTTTTTGTTCTTTCAATTACCATTATTATTCTATACTATTTGTCTGCATTTATACTTTTTAAGTAGTTGAATGTGGCGTCGCCTACGCGGAAAACTGTTTTAAAAGTATTTTTATGAGTTGAAAATTTCTTTCATACTTCATTTCCTTCAAGCCTAGCTTTGTTCAAATATGTTCTTACAGTATCTGGCGTCCAATACGTACCGATGAATCGTAGTAGCTGATAGTATTATAATCCCGTCCAAAAATTCCCAGCACTCAATGACCATGTATGTTACGTATATACGGGATATGAACTGGTCATATTGCAATATCAAAATTATAATCACCTTAAATATACTTGCAGATATTGATGGTGCGAATAGTTAGTTTAGTACCGCTAGAATTTTTACGCTTTCTTGCTAATATGCACAAAAATGCACATAAAAGATAACCTGTAAGATGTTCGTCGTTATTCAATAAACCTAATATAAGATAATTCTCAATTAGTTCCGAAGATTCTGTCGCACCATCTTCCCCAACTTTATTTGATTCTTCACCGCATTTGCTTCACACTGCCATTTTCTTCTCCCCTAACTTTTGAAGAAATTAAAATTTCACAAACTCAGTCTATTTTTTTACTGCTCTAATAATTGTTTTGTATGAAAATCTATATAAACATTAAAAGGCGACAGTTTTATATGTGTATATGAGTAAGGTGTTTGTTAAGTTTAATAAGAATAAGTAGTGGGTCACATTCACCTGGAAATAGGGATTTGCATACTTAAGAACGTAGAAGTGAGAAGTGGAACGTAAGAACGTTCATTCATTCTCTAGCATTACTCACACTTTTGTTTTCTCCGCATTCACTTGAAATTCTTTAAATTTAATAAGTTTCAAGGCAATACTGTTCGGAGGTTTTTGCATTGTAGACTTCATTCTGCACTCAATTTAGCGTATGCTAGCGAACTGTAGAAATGCCCTCCTAATCTTACAGGCATTTCTATTGTAGTAGGTTTGTTTTGTTTATTACTTTGATTCTACTTAGAATGTTTGTGATGTACCATTCATTATTAGAAATAGTTGAAAATCACTAAAGAAATATGAAATATCTTGTGTCTTAAATGGATATTCATTTACTAAATAAGTTATAGCCAAATACTTTAGTTTTGTGAAATATCCCTTCTGGGATTCAGTGGCCAGAACAGATTTTTGTTGCTCGCTATGTTCGTTTAATAACCGAACAGCGATTACATCTGTGCAAACTAGCGGGTATGTTCCTCACATGCAACTATTTTTGTGTCCATATAACACTTCTATGGCGTCTGTAGGGGATCGAAGTGTACATTTGACGATCAAATGTCACTGGAAGTATTACAGGTTCCTTTTCTGAGGCGATGTTTCTGTCCCGCTGCAAATATCTCATGCTCGTTCTTCCCAGATTCACTGGAGCATTATCTTTTTGATAAGCTCTCTCTAGCGGTCAGCTCGTTAGCTCTCTTTGTTTGAGAAAAACTGAATTTTGCAGAGCTCTATTGTGAACTATCTTCATTGCTCGCTATTTACAAATTAAGAAGTTTGGCAAATAGTACAAGTTTATCTAATTGCCTCTGCCTGGTCCCTTTTAACGAGAAAAATTCAATTAAAATGAACGAGTAGACATCAGAATTTGCTTACCTGAGAGAAAGAAAAAGGACGCTACAGAAAAGGTTCGTAATAAAATAAAAACATTTATTATTCAGGAATTACGACTAATTGAACTAATTCGGGGATACAGGACTAATTATTATTACTTGTCAAAATAGTGATGTGAGAATAGTACAATTTCTCTGCGTAATTGGACAAAGATCCATTGTAAAATATGTCAGAAATATTCATCCCTATTTTAGAAATGAAACTGCTTCTTCGCTGAGAATATGCGAGAAGATTATGGTTTCCGAAGGAAGTATCTGGGACGCCGAGTAAATACTGGCAAAGTTTTTCATGTCACACACGAACAAATTATTTTGAAACATATATATAACCAATGTAAATTATTTTTCAAAAAAAAAAAATCGTTAGAAAACGAGCTGAGATTTACATGTGATGTATAAAATGAACTTCTTAAGACAGTACGGAAAACGTTTTACCAAGTAGAGGTCAAACTCTATTCTGCCACATATTTTCATGTGCTTTTTGAAAACTGTACTATTTAAAACTTTAACTCGGCGTGATTCCACTGAAATTTTAGATAACACGCTTATCCTACCTTCCTGAACATGTGTGAGTATTTGTAGACGCCAGTGACGAGTAGGCGCAAGGCCATGCGACTTCATCGGGCGATGCGACTCCGACGGCTGTGAATCGGGAGTTCCAGAAGTCAGGGTTCGGAGGGTGAGGGCAGGGGTGGAGGCCGGGGGCGGGGGCGGGGGCGGGAGCGGCGAGGCCGGCCGCCGCCACGCGGTTACGCCCAATCCCGCGCGGGGCCGTCGCCCATTGAGATTTCATGACGAAGCGCTCGCGCGTGTCCGCCGTCGAGCGCGACCCCCTCCCTCCGCCCGCGCTCCCCGCCACGCCCCCCACTCCGCCGCTGCCCGTTCCCCGCCACCGGTCGCCGCCCCTCGCCGCGACTGCCGGTCGCCCGTTGCGCACTGCTCCCGCCGCCTCCGCCCGGCCTCGCGAAGGAAAATTGGGTGGGCTCGTTTCGGCGGCCGGCCGGCCGACCGACCGGGAGGGAGGGTGAGGACGCGAGGATGAGGCGGGGAGACGGGAGCAATCGACCCGGGTGTGGAGGAAGGTACCGGACCGGTACTTCGCACGGTAACGGCTGAGGGAGCCCGAAAAGAAACAAAAGCGAGTGGCGCGATGGAGGCGGTGCGCTGCCCGAATGCGAAGCGACGGCGCCCCCCCCCCGCCCCGCGCCCTCCTCAGCTCCATCCCCGACGCTCAGCACCGGCGCTTCGCGGGGATAGCCCCCCTCGGCCGCCCACGCCGCCACGGCCCGCCCGCGTCCCTCGCATATTTCGTCCCCCCCCGCGTGGGGGGAAGAGGCGTTATAAAATTAGACAAAAATGGTTTCCATTCGAGCTCGCTGGGAGGCTGAAGAGGGAGAAGAAATTTATGAAGGAGGTTTGTTAGTACACACTTCTACGATGAACAGAGGGTTAGCGAAGTTGAGCGGGCCCGAGTGTATGGAACGGCCGACGGCTCAACGGGGATTTGCGACGCTGCAGGAGATTAATACGCAAACGGCGGTGCGGGGCGTGGTCGGGCCGGCGAGAGGCGTTAGAGAGGCGTGGCGGAGCGGCAGGCGAAGGCCGGGCTCCGCGGGGCGGAGGCGTGTAGGGGCGCGCATGAACGGCTGGATGAGCGGACGAAGGGGGTGGGGGTAGGGGTGGAGCGCGAATCGGCTGTTATCGCGTGCGGATGCTCGTGCAGGTGGGTGCCGAGACGGGTGAGAGGGTTGGGGAGGGCAGGTGGATAGGCCTTTGCGCGGACAAGTGTGTCAGGCGGACAGGCACCATGACGGTAATCATGGGTTCGTGCTGGTGAATAGACGAGCGGAATAGATTGCTAATTTAAGATCGTGGATGGCAGGTAGAACGCGAAAAGGAATACAGCGAGTACTACGAGAAACACAAAGAGGGAGCTGAATGTAAATTAGATAAGGGAAGAGAGTAAATACAAGGCTGCCATATGGAATGTTCAGATATAGAACAAAAGAGATAATTAGAACGGATCAAGTGACAAAATGATAAATGAAGCGATAAAGATGATGTAACAGTTTAATAATGGCTTGAAAGGTTGCAAGAGCTACTCAAAGAGACAGATCAAATAAAGAACTAGTGGCCTGAAGCAGCAAAAATGCTTCTGAACAAAACTACGCAAAATGGTTTTCCAAAATGTAGATTGCAAATGATCAAAAACAACAAATAAAATACTCTCGTATAACACTGCAATAAACAAAGTATTTTAGCAAAAACAGTCTTTACAAACACTGCAGTAACATCAAAATATTGCGGTTCCGTAATGGATCTCGTAAATAGCAAATATTTAATGACTTCTTTGATACCTTGCTGTCGCATAACTTCAGCTCTGTGAAGCTAATATAAGCAGTACATGGTAGCAGGTTACACAGTACAAAACTTCTTTACATAGAAAGAATATTTTTTAAAAAAAATTGCTGTTCCGTAACGTAACATGTAAATAAAGAAAATTTTATGGCAGGCGGCCTATTATTTGGAGCTTTGGTGTAGCATGACTTAAGCTGTGTGTTAAGAAGAGACGCACACAATATGAAAATTCAGTCGATACGCGTAGTATGAGCATAGGAATAATATCACACAAACAAATATTTGCATTTTTCAGTAAAAATGGAAAATAGTAAAAATTTTTGATAGAAAGCCCTGATTCGGCTCGAGCCGAATCCTCATCGATTCGAATCAGGGCCTCCTATGAAAAATTACATTTATGTTGGTAGCAACCTGATCACTAGGAAACAAGTGAATGGGCCGACACTTCCAGCAGCTATTATGATTGCGGTGAGTACGTATTTTCCTTTTATTTTGTTACGAGTTGCAGCTCGTGGTACCAACATAATTTCTATTGTATGCACTCTCACCAGCAATACTTTCTGTCGAAAACTCATTATTTTATACTGTATTACAATGCTTTCTCTATGCTACGCGAGCAAAATGCGAAAAAGTAAAATGAACGGGACACGGAAAAGGTTCGGCGAGTGAAACAGTGAGCAATAACATGAGCAACCGAGTGCTTGGTCCCCTGCGCGCCTAGCGAGTAGAGAGGATGTGGGCGCCAGGGACGAGTAAACATGTAAACTAGCATGAATGGTTGACTAGACGGGTATTTGCGGCTGATTGGCTGCGTGAGTAGGTTGAGGGTCACTGAGTACATAAACGTGCGTATGTGTGAGCGTGACGTGGTGTGGTGGGTCGGGTGTGAGTGGGCCTTAGCATGTGTGAATAGGCAAAATGAGGGAGAGGTGAGGGAGTACTTATATGCAAGAGAATGAATATTAGTTTTCTGAAAGTAACAGTCGATCACAATGGTAGGTGCAGGAGTTGTACTCGGATGCTCTTGAAATTAAGGTTAGTTGAAGACTAATTTTCAAAACACATTTATATATATATATATATATATATATATATATATATATATATATATATATATATATATATAAAAAATTTTCTAGGTTTTACTTTTGTAAACCAGAACCAAGTGAGTAATATCGAGGAGTCTTTACACAAACCAAAGACCAGCCTCCGCTTCCAGTGGGGCCACGTGAAAGAAACAACGCGCCCTAAGCCTGCAGGCAGGCGGTGTAGCCGGGTCGCCGGAGCGGTCACCAGCAGCCTCGCTCATAGTTCACAGCCGCCGTCGCCTCGGGTGGGGGCGGGACAAGGGGGCAGCAGCGGCGGTCCCGTGCTCAGCGGCGTCTCTGGACGCTGCGCGGTGGCACGGCCCGCGAAAAATGGACACCTATGCATAATTTACCGGGCAAAAACCATCAGCAGAGCGAGTAACCTCGTCCCCGCGAGGCAGAGATCGCGCGAGGGGCAGCGCAGGGCGGCTGCGGTGACGCGTCGCTGGGGAGCGCCGGGTGGGGACGAACACAGTGAGCGAGGACGAGGACGGGGGTGGGGGTGGCGGCAGGGTGAATGCGCGGGGTCAGGTGAGGGAGAAAAAGGTGCGCCAAACGAGAAACTTTGGGAAAGAAGGGGTGAGAGCGTTTGGAAAAACTAAGCTTCGCGGTGGAGAAGGGGGCAGCGAGATATGTAAAGCGAGCAGGAAGAAGTAAAAAAGAAGGCGAGAATGATAAGAGGAATAGGATTGTTTATGCGAGAAAACAAAAGGTAAAGCGAAGTGGAAAGATTTCTGCAAAAACAAGAATTTAAAGAAATGACTTTGAAAATCGTGAGAGATGTCATTAATTAAGGGAAAAGAGGGAAGAAAAACAGAAAGGAAGTTTTCACTCTGGTGCAAAGAATGAGAATGAGAGCAAAGAGGAATAATGCTGTGAAGTATTGTTAAAGACAGGACTTTGAAAATTGAAGACGACCGTACAATTCCAACTTTCCATTCTCATTCGGTTTCACAGCAAAGGACTGCTCTGCATCATATTATCTTTTACTAACACAACTAGAAACATTTCTTCTCCGCACTACACGTTAAACTTTAACATCAAATGCACTTTTCTCAGAATCAACCCTGGCCGGATTTGTTCCTTTTTCGGCAACTACGTCCGATTGAAAGAACCGTAGGGAACCTAACTACAGGGGTGGAATGAAATGAAGTCTAAAAGGAAAGTCTGGAGGCGGAAGGGTGGGACGGAGAGAGCAGACGAGGAGAATGTATGAGGGATGGGCATTCGGTCGTAGCCGGCCCTTCGGGCTGAGGGGGCGTGGGCGGAGCCGCTAGGGCGGGCGGAGGGCGGGATTGGGCGAGGAAAGATGGGGGCGGGCGGGGGCCGTTTAGGCGGCGGAAACCGCGGCCGCGCGTACAAGACCGCGCCCGCAGCGCTGACGTAGGCCGGTGGCGAAGGTGGTGTACACTGGATGGCAATGCGAAGCTAGCGGCCAAAGAGAGCCCTTTCCTGAGAACCAGTGGCATTTATAATCGCTCAGAGTAAACGAAACTGAACAAAGTCTGAAGAGTAAATGAAAGTCTGATGTTAAAAAATATTTTGATGCGTGAGAGTTATAGTTAGTTTCAAACAAGAGCTTCAAAAGTCGTGTCGACGCACGTCATTTGGTGAGGTGTTGTGAACTGTAGTGAGGTATAGTACCGCTACCGATTCTAGTAATAAATTATTTTAATTGTAATGTTATTAACAATGACAAGTGTGTAATATGGTCACCATACAAACAGCAAGTACATTTTGTATAATTATAGCTTTTTTAGAGTGTAATTTTTGAAAAAAAAACTTATTTTCAGTACACTGAGTTTCATTATCTAAATAGAACAGATCATGAAGATTTTTCTTTTTTCTGATGTGATACAAAAAGAGATAACAGCAGTAATAATTCATTGGACGAAACTCGTAAACGTAAAAATTGTAATATTTTGTGCGAACTAATGTTAGTTTTCCAATTATTTTTTTCATATAATATGTTTGGAATTTTGTTTCACTTAAGTTCTCATCACAGTGCAAGTTATTAACATACTTAATTCTAATATTTTAAGGTAGATCTACTTGAGAATGTGAAAACATCTTACCTCGACTAGTTTCCGATGTGAAAAAACATGCAATGATGAACGTCAGTATCGCTTGTGCCTAAAGAATCTGAAATAACAGAAAAAATAGAAATAAAACTATGCAAGGAGGAACAATAGAAGTATTAATGACAACAGAAAATGTGTCGCAAATTTTATTTA
This sequence comes from Teleogryllus occipitalis, assembly GCA_011170035.1. Lineage (NCBI taxonomy): Eukaryota > Metazoa > Arthropoda > Insecta > Orthoptera > Gryllidae > Teleogryllus > Teleogryllus occipitalis. Next base: position 272,375 of record BLKR01014776.1, on the reverse strand, counting down.
CTTTTTATTAGCTAATTCCATGTAGAATTCTCCTTCACTTGCATTCCTTTGTTTTATTACTATTAGGTGTGCGTCACTGCCAAACAAACGGATGTTCTTTCTCATTTAAGGAAGCGTCATCAACGATTTTCAACATTTTTCGTCTTCAGCTCGTTGTAACTTTAGACGAAACTAACAGTACCATTAAAATCATCATAATCGGAAATTTACTTTTCGACTACCATCAAGTTTACTTCTTGAATCGTTAAGGGTGACCTATTCATTTCTTGTTAATGAATCTCGCCATTATGATTAACGATCAATCAAACAAACTTATTAAAGAGCACGAATATTCATTTACATCGACTGAATAGATATCGCGAACACTGCACAGAGACGCCATTATAGCTGGTGGGCCGCGGGAGGCAACGGCTGCGGCGGCGACCCCGGTTCCTTGCCTGCCGCCTCGAAGCTGTATCGACTGCACAGTCGGCGATACGAAAGGCTAAAGAGCCTGGGTGCCCAGATGAAAGGGAAACTTGCAAAATGAAAATGGCGGCACTCTTCCCCAAGCCATTTATAACCTTACATCACAGACGAAGGTTGTGATAAAAATCTGGACGGAGGCGGTGGCGGGTGCAAGAGTTCGTTATTAAATTTCGCTTGCGCAAACAGATAAGACAGCGTGCAGCCGGGTGCCGGCCGAACTGGTAGGAGCGCGCAACTACTACGCCTCCACCGCCGCTGCCGCCGCCGCTGCCGCCGCCGCCGCCGCCGCCGTCCCCTTCGCCGCTGTCGCCGCGCCGCCACCGCCACCGCCGCCGCCGCCGCCGCCGCCACTACCGTCGCTGCTACTGCCGCTGCCGCCTCCGCCGCCGCTTCCGCCGCCTACACGCCGCTTCCGCCGCCACCTCATTCGCCCCTGCCACCTCCGCCTTCGTAGCCGCCACTGCCGTTGCCGCCGCCGTGATGTTCAACTGGCCCAAGTTACGGCGTTTGTTTCACAAAGCGAACTCTCATTAGTGCGGTGCCGGCTTTTAAGTAGCCGGCTGGAACGAACGCACCCGCCCTCGCCCGCGCACGCGCGTTTGCGGCGGCGGAGGGGCGGGGCGGGGCAGTGGCCGGGGGCGGCGCAACGAGCGTGAGCAGTCGTGAAGTTGATGAAATACATAAAGGTGGGTTGAATGAATATGAGGAAAGAACGTGAATGAGCGCCATGTTATGTAAGTTAAAGAAGAGTAAGGCAAAGCAAACGCAAAAGCACAGGCCAGAAAATTTAACACAGGGTGGGACCCAGAATAAAATGTATGTGAGAATTCGCTGACTTAGTCTTTAAATCAAATGCAAATGTTGTAGAAATAATTCAGGTGTGAGGGCAAGCAGCGTTTTAGAAACAATTGCTTTTGGGCAGCGAAGTTCTTAGGCTACTTTTTGAGAAGAATAAAATGTGTGTTTATTACTTTACATATTACGTATTTATTACTTCAACAAATTTAATATCTCGTAAATACAGTAGTTGGTGATAATAAATATTTAACTAATATGTGAAGTAAATTTTGGCCGTCAGATACGGTGAAATAGTACCACCGGTCATAGTTTAAGAGACACAATCACTCTCAGTCCATCTGTAGAACACATGTATCAGATTGTTGAGTACTCTAATATTTGCTTTCGAAAAATATATATTATATCGTGTTTTATAATAACGATTTTTTAGGAAATCAAACAATCAGATATTGACAACTTTTCTGCTCATTAATTAAATGCGTATTGAGTATTTTTGCCTTGTTCTACTTGGACTTAAGGAAATCATGAAATAAATGTCAATGATCTATTTATTTATTTATTTAGTCAAAAACAGTCGAAAACTGTATGTGACGTATGGGGGAGAAAATCATCTGCGCATGCTTTCTTGAGTTTCAGAATCCCTTCCCAACAATTAAACTATGAATAGTTGAAAGATGAAAATAATAATAATAATAATAATAATAATAATAATAATAATAATAATAATAATAATAATAATAATAATAATAATAAATTTAAAAATGAGAGAGATTAACATCTCAAAAACTAGATATTTTCGTTGCCGAATTATAGAAAACTTATTTGTAGTGGTAAACGAACGATCACTTACAGATTCGCCCGTGTAAGAAAACGCGCTGAAAAAATGGGATTTGGGAGTAAGAAGAAAAGTAAGATTCAGTATGTGATAATATATCAGGATATTAAAAAATGTGTATAGTTCATAATGAACACTATATATACAAGCATATTTAACTAATAAAATACATAATACGTACTTTTGAATGTGAGGTTAAATTAATTAATGATATTAATTTGATAAAGTAATTAATAACACGTAGGGACACACATTATATTTTATTTAAAAAGAAGACTAGAAATTTTGCTGCCCAAAAGCACTTGTTCCTAAATCGTTGCTTGTTCTCAATGCATCAATTGTTGCAATTCTTTTCTATAACATTTGCAAGTCACAATAATGCCGTATTCATTCAAAATTGTAATTATGTAAATATCAATTTGTGGTTAGAAATAAGAGACGTTTTTACGATCAATCAACGGAGTTCAGGAAAACCACATTTCGGATTACAAGATAAGAAAACATCCGGACATGCGTCTTAAATATTTGATTAAACCCAAAAAGTCTGAATGGAGAAAAAATCACAATTCTCCTCTCTGAAAAAATCTGCATTTTAAGTATACGCCGATCGTAGAAGGTAAGAATGATAGACTTCAAGTATAATGAAAATTTTTGAAAAAAGCTGATGAGTGCTTAATTTGTCTTCCATCAATAAATCGAAATGAATATTTACCCAGAGATGAATTGTGAGTGCACTAGCTGCTGTGCCACTTATCATCTAAACATGCGAACATGCACGACTATTGAAAAGTGCGGCCGAACAAGCGAACACGAAACGAAACGAACACGAATACGAAAGCTCCAACTTGTGCTAAATAGCGATTTTCAGTTGAACTTCAAGGTTGGCACCTCCACTATCGTGTCGTAGGACGTTTTGCCAATGTGGTTAGATTGCGCGGAATACTCCATTTAGTTAAATGAGTCGTGGTTTTTTTAGTGATGCAACCGGCCACGTTTATAGTTCAGTCTATTCGTTTTTTTTTTCTTCTGCGTTCGACGCTTTTCTCCTTAGTAATATCAAAGGGGAGGGGTTAAGACGCCCACGCAGGTTTGTTTGATTTTTAAAAGCTTCATTTTTTTAATAAGCTGAAAATCTTAGATATTGTTTATAATTATATTTTTGTTTAGAAAGCGGTACCATTTGTCAGAAGTGTCGATTTATCACAACGTTTTTGGCTGTGGGTCCCCGGGAAGTGAGATCCAACGTTGGTAGTAAGTTGGGTCTTTCTTCTGCACTGAAATTTTTGATTGTGAATTTAGCTGACAGTTAAATATTTTGTGTGTATACACAAATGTCACAGTGGTCGAAAGTCTATATTCTTTTCTCAACGATTACCTTTTGTTTGATTCTATAATAGTCATTATACTCATAGTATAGCTCTCAGCTGGTTGAAACAACGTCGAGCAAAAGAATTCTGGACAATTTTCTCGAATACTGAAAATTCAGATTAAATTTTAAAACATTTGAAGTATTTTAAGTTTTTATTTAATACATTACCACGTTGTAAAAGAAAACTCTTACACAGCGTTATTACATACAAACAGAATTAATGCGTGTTTTTCATTTGCAGAACCTACAAATGAATCATATTTTTGATTAAATTAATAAACATGTACAGAATTATATGAAACAATTACAAAACAAGCAACAATACAAGCCAGTCAAATACTTCAATAAAATACAAATTTAAGCTCTGGGCTGCGGAGGCACTCCATTGCTAAAGTACGGAATTACGAGTATTTATATCCTGATATTACTAATGTTAAGAAGTTGTATTTTTTAATATTTTTATTATAATAAATACGATGCTTAGGTCATGTTGTTTTGTTATTTTAAAAAAAGTAATTCTAAGGGACCTTTCTATTAGTGCAAGTTGAGTGGATCATCGAGTTGGAAGTGGACAGGATCATGGGGCACATGCAAAATTCGTCCAATGTAGTTAAGTGGATGCAGCATAATCTGAAGTTTTTTCATTGCCTTTCCTGCACAATTTGTTCAACGGTGCTTGTCGCGTTATTCGTCCGCAAGCTTCAATTGCACCCATCGCCTTCCCCTTCCCCTCCCTTTTTCTCCCCCTTCCGGAGGAACCGCGGGGCGAGCACTGCTCCCGGACTATCCTCACTATCCGGATGCGCTCTCGTCCTCTCGTCCTGTCGTCCCTCTCTCCCGAAGGTGGCAGCACGCCAGCACTGGGGGACGTTTCTTAAGAAAAAAAATATCGAGCTGGCCGACAAGTAAAATAAGATTCTTGGGCTGCGTGTGATGCCGCGAAGGCGCCGAGCGGAGCTACCAAAGCGCCCCCGCCCTTGCCCCCGCTCCCGCCCGTCCCCGCCCGCCCCCGCCCCCCATCACCGCTTGAGTTGCGGACGACGTAAACTTGCGTTCGCTGCAGCACCATATTTCTCTCATCTCTGCTACATGATGATGACGCCCTCGCCATAAAATTTTTATCTAGATTTGTGACGCGTTATCCTTATTCGCTCCAACTCCCCATAAAATAGTAAACAAACCGATTTTTCTGCTTCCTTGAATTGAGAATAGGTAACCGAGATGGATTTTTTAAAGTTTGCGCGCGCTATAAGTTCTGGTACGTAAACCCTGGATTTGTGTAAAACCTACCTTTATGAGAGCGTTGCATACGAATGGTTTGCATTAATGTACGACGGGTAAGGCGCTCCGTAAACAGAGTCATTTGCGAACTCGTGCAATATTCTACGAACTCATATATGATCTCTGATTGCACGCGTAACGGTACACAGGATATGCAGACGCACTGCAATTGAAGATACTGATGATCAACACAGATGCAATTCTTTGGAAAAAGTATTATCGCAATTTAGTTTGAAATTTCGCCATCAAAACTTTCATGTCGCTTTTGCTAGAATATATCGATATTTCCGAAAAAATCCCTTCATTTACTTTCAGTGTTCAGCAAAATACCACAACATTAAAGGAGAAGATACGTTACGGCTTATGTCGCTACCAAAATGTGCCTTCGTAAAATACGCCGTCCACTTGATTTGTTTAAAAGAATTAACCCAGATCAATTTGCAGGAGCGGGCGTCCGCGTTCTGATAAAGAGAACACGAACGCATTGGTCATTTTGCTAACCCAACCGCGAGAGGGGGTTACGACCAGGAGGAGAGAAAGGGGAAGTGTGGGTGAATGGAAAGGACGAGAGGTGCCAAATGGGAAAATCGCGAGGGAGGAAACACGGAAAAAGTGCGAGGGAGGACTTGACTAATATATTCGAGATGTGAGAGCGAACAGAGATATGTTCATACAGATCATCCAGCCATTTTAGATGCTCGAGAGAGTACGAAAGGGAGATCGTGAAAAAGAGCGATAAAAATGTTAAGGAAGGATACAAGAGCGTACGCGAAGGAGAGTAGGGAGTGGGCGTGTAGAGTGATGATGCGAAAATAAGAAGATAGATTATAATGATAAATCATGGAAGATGACATAGAATTGTAATGTAGAAAGAAAGAGTAAGCTATGCCACACGAACCGTTGATCGAGATATTTAGAGTTTTGCGTTTCTCGTCAAGGAAAGAATTTGAGAACTTTAATGGATGGTTAATTACATTTTCATTCATTACGCATACAGTATATAATCATAAAAAAGCAGTAACTTCTTTAGACATTTATCCACTCGAGAAATAGTTGTGTGATTTTGATGAATCAGAAACATCAATCATTTAGCTTTATTTGCAACTATGATAACACATCTACATCGTACCTACATGTTTAAATAGTAGTAAAATGTATTTATAATAAGTAAGATGCGATTAAAGCACTGTAAAAGAGTCCGAAAGTCCTAAAACTATAATAAGAAGATACATTTCATTTTAAACTAAACAATCAATAATCTGGGTCATTCTCGACTTCATGTTCATAATTTGGAAACAGCGATTGAAGCTCATGGTATATATGTCCTTCCTCTCCTACATGCCATTCTGGTTTGTAGGGCAGCATACTCATAAGGTCTTTATGTTTTGAAGCACCAGTCTTCCTTCCAGATGGATATAGTTTTTTTCATATTATTAATTTTGAAAATATCTGATAAGATATTTAGTTGTTTGTTGAGCTTTCCTTTGTATGTCCTTCCTCTCCTTTTTTATAAAATTCCACTTCTGTTGAATAATGAGATTGCCCTTCTGCTTGGCCGGCATAGTTGTACTTCTTAAGTATGATATATCTATTTCATTTGGATTTTACTTTTTCCCAATCACTCACATTTATCTTCCGTTTCACTATTTCTCAAAGCTACTTGGAACACAATTACTTTCAGCGCCATCCATATTTTAAACCAATGATCACTTGACCACATCTTGGCGTGGTATTGGAGAGAGGATAATGACGATCGGCATAGCTCACTATAGCACAGCAGAGACTCAAGTTTTTTCAGCGAACATTAACGCTCGAAATTAATAAGGGAAGGAGACGGAATTTATTAATAAGATTACCAACACTATTAAATAAAACAATGTACTACATAATCATGTAATAATCTCAATTTTGGAAAAATTGTGGTATTGCTCACTCTTGCTTTCTGCGCCTCAATTACTCAATGAGGAAAAATGAAGAAAAACAGGGATAGAAGTGTAACAAAAGAGTGAAAGTGAGAAAATATAATTTAAGAAAATGAAGAGAAGTTAACGAGTATAACAGACGAAAAATATGAATTCATCGCAGTAAAAGATTGAAGTACCAGTGAGGGAGAAGGAAGTGAATGAATGAGCAGGGATAAGGCCAGTTACGAACAACTCAAGAGAAAGAAGATTCGCAGTCGGAAGCAGCCAGCATGACATACACACGACCCGCGCGAGGGAGGGGCGGGGGCGAGCGGACGGCGGGGGGAACGCGAGCTGCGGGAGAACACAGGCGCATCTGTCATTTCCGGCGGGGGGGGGTAGGGAGCGCGGGCGGGGACAAGGAGAGGGCATTGGCGAGGCGGGGCGAGGACGAAGCAGGACGGGGTGGGAAAGGGGCAATGTGGAATAGAGGTAGGGAGGGGCGGGATGGAGGCGAACAGAAGGGAGATAGAGGCGGGGAGATGTGGGATTGAGGCTAGGAAGAGAGGGATGGAGACAGCGCGTTCTGGGATGGAAAGGGGATGGAGACGGGGCGCTGTGGGATGGACACGGGGCGGTGTGGAATGGAGACGGGGCGGTGTGGAATGGAGACGAGGTGGTGTAGGATGGAGGCGTGGAGGGGCGAGATGGAGTCGGTGTGGCATTGAATGGAGGCGAGGAGGGGCAGGATGGAGCCGGGGGGTGGGTGGGATGGAGTCGGGGACGTGTTGGATGGAGACAGTACAGGAAGAGGCGGAACATGACGAGACGCGACGGGGAGAAATATGAACGAGGTCAGGGTCGGAGGCGAGGAGTCTGGGAGGGACGCGGGCGTGGGCGTGGGTGTGAACGCGGGGCGAGAGTGGGCTGGCGCCTCGCACTGCCTCCACAGAATCCCTTTCTGCAGCGGCGCGCGCCGCCCTTGGGGAGCGACCGCGTCGTAACCTGCGGGCAAGATGTAAGACCATCAGGTAATGGACGGGAAGGCGGGCAGGCGGCGGCTGAGCGCCCTGCGCGGGGGACAGGGAGCGCGGGCGCGTGGGAGGAGGAGGGAGCGGGAAAAGGTGAGGGCGATGCGGGCCTCTCAGGCCGCGTGGCGGGCAGAGCGACGCGGTCGGGTAGGGATGGGGGAGGGGGTAAGGTGTGGGCGGGCGTATGGGGAACGGGCGCAGAAGCGCCGACCACCGCCTCTTGGCGCCAGGAGCGCAGGCGGCGCGCAACAAAGGCCACACGCACGAATCAATATTTGCTTCGCCTGTCCCGCGGCCGCCTCCGACGCCCACGACGACGCCAAGGCCACAACTTCCGTCGCGGGAGCGTCTTGCGGGCGCGCGCCCACTCGCCGCTCGGCCGCACCGCCGCCGTCGCCGCCACCCCCGCCGCCGCCGCCGCCCAAGACGCCCCCGTTGCCGAAGGAGCTTTGAGTGCTGCGCCACGCCACTCTCGCGCTCACGGGCTACACCGTTGCTCTACTCTTCACCTTGCAACGAACAACTCGTTTCCAAAACGACGTATCTATAGTTTTGTTTGTTTTCTGGTTTGACGCATCGAGGCGCTTCTACATCATACTGCCAAATATTGTGTTCAAAAATTGCGTTTCTCTTTAGTAAACGGTATTCGAAAATCGATGAATTTAACCTTGAACTACAAAGTTATTTGTTGCAAGTTTTTCGTTCCGAAAACATGCGTTTAATGGAGATACGCTACTTGGGTGATACGTTCGTCAAATTCGGCTACGAATCTCCCCTTCTCCATCAGTTGTTCCGATTACTATAAATAGTTTTCGTTTAATTGAAGATTCGTCATTAATACCTCTATACATCTCTTATATTGGTGGCAGGGAAATGCAGGGAAATTATTCCCTAATTGACTGTATTTCAGAAATAAATTCATTTTTATAACTACTCGAAGTTTAATTTAAAAGCAGTTAATTATCAAGAAATGATGTCTCATTAATAACATTAACCGATAAAATTAAATGAGCTAGGCGGAAATCAAGTTGACTTAATTAGATTACAGTTTGAATTGAACATTTCCAATATTTCCCTCATAATATATTTTTACATTCACATCATAATATCTTCATTTCAGGTATATCCTCTGGAATATTATCTTGTCTATTGCAGTGCACTCCTGAACCCTCACCATCTTTTTGTTTTCTCTTGTTCTGAGAGAGTGTATTGATTTATATTTCCATTATTTTCTTCCGGAATTTTTCAACCTATTTCTGCATTTGAAATTGTGCTGAGCCTTCAACGTAACCTCGCCAGAAATATTGGGGTTTTCTCAAATTTCAATTTCATCTTTTCTTTCAATTTTATCTTCCATTTCCATTGTCTGGCAAATTGTAAACTGTCTACAGCAGGATTGTCAAGGTCACGTGCATGGGAACTAGCATACTATACTTGGGTTTTCGTAACGTGGCCCATGACATTAGGTCATTTTACACCTCTTGTCTTATAAAATGAATCTTTATAACATTGATAAGCACATGTTTGAGGCTATGAGCCCCGTTGAGAAGGACGTTCGCGAATTAGTTAAAAAGATTCATTTTATAAGGCAGGAGGTGTAAAAATGACCTAATATCATCGGCCACGTTACGAAAACCCAAGTTTAGAGTTCGCGGGTACTGCCCCTAGAACAACTGGCGCGAGATTTAAAACAAAGGTTGTACAAATGCTCCGAGGTGGTGGGGCACGATGGATACCTGGGCCGTGAGAGTCTTATTGTTCCACATTTATCTATAGTCATTCTCATTTCCTCTTCTGAAGCTAATTACTAATTCATTACATGGCACTAATACATCAGTCAGATTTGAAAATATTATTTCAGAGTTAAATGAATCATTTTGAATCGTAAGTATCTTGATTTTCTCATCGTCTTTACTTAAGAGTACAATAATTGCATTCACTGCCCACGTTCAGATTAGGAGGTTTAACAGAAAAATAATCTTGTATATTAAAAGAAATCCGTTCGTTAGCGACAATTGTTATCCTATATAGATTTCTTAATTTCTTTCACATTTTTACTATATACCTAAATTCTAGATGTTTTAATAAAACATAAAACGAAACTAAAACAAGAATATAACCCAGCATTTAAACATGTCTCTGCCCCTTGGCAAAAATGATTATACAAGGCAGAATTTAAAAAGAATATAATTTAAATAAAAACTAATAGTAAAGATTATAATCATAATTCACATCTCAGTTGCTTGATAAAACAAATCTGCCTAACATATTTTCGTATATGGCCTCTAGTCTTAGCTTCGCGCCGCTTCAGCCTCCAGGTATACACCCTTTTCGTGATTTGGAGGGGAAATTAGAGAGAAGTCAGGAGAAGTTGCCCGTGCTCGTAGGACCGCCGGACTTCCCAGGCGGGCTAGTAGCTAATGCGGGCACGGTTTGACATGCCTGGTCGATAACAAAGTACATTACAACAACAAAAAACTGAATAAAAGATGGATATTACGTCAGTTTTGCAGGTTAACATTAAATATCATGTCCCTCTAACGGAAACTGAAAAACGCAGAAAGTACTCGTTCCATTCAATTTCGTTATTAAGATAAATTTATTGATTGATTGATTAATGATTTTGGGAGCGTCAACAGCTAAGATTATTAGAGCCGTAAACGAAGGGCAAGTTCTTATTGCGGTGATCTTCCCGCGCTGAATGGCGATTTTCCAGACCTATCTCTCAGCTAGCGAGGTTTTCCCCAACGAGGTATATCTCACCAGCGTGGCTCCGCCCGAGCCCGGCCAAGCTCTAAGTTCCCAATCGGTCTCTCGGCATGGGTGGTAGTAATGTTTACGTAAATGTTAGGGTATTGGAGTACGAGTGAGGATAGGACAAGGAAGAGGAAGGAAAGATTGCGCGCGGTCCGTGGCCGTTTGTCAGGATTCTGCTCCGGCGTTCGCTTGGCGTTGATCGGAGAAACCACGGAAAACTAGTGATCAGAGCACCCGGCCGCTAGAATTCTCCTCCAGACTGCGGCTGAATTCGACCAAGCTACGTAGCCAGTGTCGAAAATCCTGCCACCGTCAGACATCAACCCTCGAGAGGCTGTATAAAGAGTTTTCACTGTACTTAGATAGTTTTCGGTTAGCAACCTGCTATTTTTGGGGTCGCTCTTCCGCCAGCATCGTCAGCGCGGCCGCGTGCGCCGTCCTCGTGCTCAGCCCGAGCGCCGTCGACGTGCCGTCCTCATATCCGTGGGGCTCCGTCTGCCCAGGCGGCGGCGGCGTGGCGCGCCACTCCTCTTTGAAGGCCAGCCGCCTTCGCCGGGCCCCGATTCAATCGCGCCCTCGTTCCGGCTCCGTTTCACCGTCGCCGCCGTACGCACGACGCCTCTTCAAAGCCGATTTTTCCCCCCGCTCCGCTTGCCGAGGGTTCTGGATTCGTTCTTTAAGGAAATGAACACATCTCAATGTTTTCCTTTTATCCTGGAATTCTGAATTCGTTGCCCATTTTCGATTTTAATGGTACGCGAAGGCAGGCCGCAAGGCGGCAGCTGAGGGCTGAGAGGGGGAGGAGAGGTAAAGGATGAGGGTGGGGGCGAGGGCGAAGGCGTCGGTGAAGCTGGCAGTGAGAAAGCGCGAGTGAGGGTGCCGGGAAAGATGAAGGTGAGAGTGAGGGAAAAAACTGGGGTAGGTGAAAGTGAAGTAGAGGACGGGAGCGACGGCGAGGGCGGGAACGAGAACGAGGGCGAGGACAAGAGTTAAGAGGATGGGAATGGAGAAAACGAGAGCGTGGTCGAGAGTAAGAGCGAGGGCGTAGGTGGAGATGGGGGTGGGGACTTGAATAGAGGGCGAGGGCGAATGAGGTAGTTAGGCGGCGTACGAGAACAAGGATGACAGCGAGAGCAAGACCGAAAGGAGGGCAAGAGCGGGAGAGGAGTCGAGGGCTTCGCAAAAGTGGAGGGTGAGATCGCGGGCGACGATGAGAACGTATTTGACGACAAGGGAGACGGCAAGAGTGACTGCTCGAGCGACACGAAAAGCGAATACGAGAAGCAGAGTGAAGGCAAGGGACGACGAAGGTGAGAGACAGGTTGGTAATGAGGACGTAGGTGAGAGCAAGGGTGAAGGCGTGGGCAAGGGAAAAGGCGGGAACGAGGGCAAAGGGAGGGATCGGACGCAGTCCTCTTGGCAGGACAGCCCCGCCCACTTCTCGCGCCGGCCGCGCCGCTGCGCCACGTGCTGCCTCACACGCAAGAAACAGCGGAGGCGGCGGCGGTGGCGGGCCCGCACAATGTACACGATCATCGCATCAAACAAAAAGTTAATGGACTGTGATATTACAGGGAATCGCTTAGTCGGGCTGGCGAGGCGCCGGCCGCGCCCGTCCCCGCGCCCTCGCCCGCGCCGCCTCCTCTCTTGCCTCCGCCGCCCACGCCCGCCTCACGCTGCCCGACGCTGCTGGCGGTGCCGCCGCACGCCGCTCCCTACACGGCTGCCCTTTGTCCACTGCCTATTGCCTACCGCTCTTTGTTCATCGCCTCCTATTCCGCGCTCATCGCCCCCGCACAATCGCCCCACGTCCAACCCCCTCAATTCGCAAGGACCGGGCATCTCACAGTCCCCGTTCTCTGTTCGCTGCTGAAATGCCGCTTGTCTACCGCCGACTGACACGTCCCATCGCTCACCACCATCGTTTACTATCTACGGCCCACAACTCGCCGTCCAAAATCATATGACCTACCAAGCGTAGCCCACTACCCATTTGCAATTGTACAACTCATGTTTGCCCATTGCACACCGACGATCGTTCACTGCCCACCACTGTCCATCGCTCATTTTCCCCTACCCATAGGTCAGCTCCCCAAACTCATCGCCCATCGCTTTCCATCGTGCCATCCGGCGCTCGTCACCCGTGGCGGATGCTCGCCTCCCCTTCCTGTCCCGTTTACAACCCGCCGCGACCTGCTCGTCGTCCCGGCGCCCCACGCGCCCGTGAATCCGCCAGCAGCGGCGGCGGCGGCCGGCGCGTGCCGAACATCGCTCTGTGCAGGCTGCGCAGCCCCTGCAATCCTTGCCCTCGTCCGCCGTCCGTCCCCAGCGTCCCGGCCCCAGCCTCGGCCCCGTCCCGGTCCCCGCCCCCGGCCCGGGTCGGTCCCCGCGCTCTCCGCTCGTTTCCGGACGCGGCGGAGCGCCGGAAGCGCATGACGGCGAGGGCAGCGCTCGGTCTCCCCAGCCGTCCTCACCCCGGCGCCGCCCCGCCCCACCCCGTCCCCGACCAACCCCCCTCCCCAACGCGCTACCCGGCATGCGCCGTGCATGCGTGCGGGCACGGGAGATGCGGGACCCGGCCGGCTCCCCTCGAAGCAGCAGCCCTCGCCCCGCCCCTCCCGCGCGGCTCGGCTCCGCTCGACTCCTCCCCGCTCCGCTCCGCTCGGCGCACCGTCCTTCCCGAGAATAAGCCCCGCTTTTTCTCTGAAAATATACGTGCGGGTTTCGCCGGATAAAGGAAGGATGAGACTATTCTGCTGTGGCAGCGCTTTTTCGGTATTTTTGGATCAAAAAAATAAGGTAAAATTGAACGGCCGCGACGCAAAAAAGAGGCGAGGAGAACACGTTTTAAAACGCCGCATTAAAGAGAAGTAATGCAGTCTTTCACTTAGGTGATACGGCAAGTGTGTGACGTCCCTCGCAATTTACTAATACGATTAGCCTCTTTTATGAGAATACATTTCGGGAAACTAAGCACGCGGCTGCTCGCTCGACCACCCAACGGTGGCGGCGACGGCAGAGGAAAGCCCCGGTCGCCTGGCAGCGAGAGGGGGTTGCAGGGACGAGTTTGCGTGAGTGCGTCGGAGAGTCCATTTTGTTCGTTTGGAACTCTTGAAGTTCCTAACCCGCGCTAACTCAACGATGCCATCTACTTTTTTTCGGGAAGTCTATTACTTTTAAACTTAATATTTCCTCTATCTAATTCTTCTTCCATGGTTCAGATCTTCTCCTTTACTCGTGATGAATTATTGAAGGTCATATATTTTGCACATTACGTTCATTGTAATTCCATATACAGGATTTCGTTTTCGCTTACATCACATTAAATTGCGGAGGGTGAATTACCATTCATGTTGATATCCTTGGCACGTGACATTAATATTTATTACATAATTGTGCCGCTACCATCCTGAAACAAAATTCCTATGGTAACGCTTAAAAATGGACCACAAATTGTTTGGTTAAAAATCCCCAAGTGCGCTGAATTGTCTTCACCAATCCAACGTACATCCATGCTAGATCTAGTTAAAACAAATTGTAATTACGAATTTTAGTTCGTTTAAAGATGAATTTGACATCCCATTGCGCATCGCCCATCGTTTACCGCCCCGCCCCCGCCCCCGCCCCGCCCCCGCCCCCGCCCCCGCCCCGCCCCCGCCCCGCCCCCGCCCCGCCCCCGCCCCGCCCCCGCCCCCGCCCCGCCCCGCCCCCGCCCCACCCGGCGCACCGAGCGCCGTCACGAGGGTTGGTGTGGGGGAGGAGCTGCGACGGGGGGGAGCGAGGACCGGAGAGGGGTGATGTCAAGAGGAGGAGGGGTGGGGCGGGGCGGGGTGGGACTCGGCGACGCTCGGAATGCCGCCACGGGATCGCGTTCCAAGCGCGTAGCTGCGCCCGCCGCAAGTGTTTGTTGGCTCGTTCCTGCCCGTCAGACCGTTTGCGCGCCCGCCCGCCGCCCGCCGCCCGCCGCCCGCCTGCCCCGTGCGTTTTGCCTGCCGCCCCGGCCCGGCGCGGCGCGGCCCGGCTCGCCCTCCGACCTGCCACTCGGATGGCCGGTGGGCAGCCCACCGCGCAAGATGTCATCTGCAATCGCCCCTGACGCCTTGAACACGTTGCTCTGCTTACTCGTCGAGGATTAGCGGCAGTGGGCGCCACCTATTGCACTTAGTACAACAAATTATCAGGTGTTGGAGTAAAATATTATTTATAATGAATATATTAACGTATGTTATATTGTTTATTGTGTTGTAATAGTTTCTTGGCCTTAATAAACAGACGCACTATTTTTTATAACAATTTATTTCTTGTTATAAATAGAGTGAGTCTGTTTATTGAGGTCAAGAAACCATTACAATAAAATATTTGATAATTATGGAATTTATTCGTTCTTATGCTCTAAGAATATGTGAATGATTAGTTTCTTTTTTTCAATATTGGTCGCTGTAGCTGATGACATATGTTTTTTACGTATAGAAACTATTCTAAAATCCACTTGTAGACTTCCTCTCTTTAACGGAAGGAAGTTCATGAATGTGACATTTCTATTTCGTAGTTCACAAATGAAGGGTGCAGGAAGAAAGAAAAGCAAGGCACTATTCTCAAGACTGCAGAAAAACGAGTTATGAAGTTTGAAACACTACACAAATGATTGTGAGCAAAACTTTAAGGTGTAATAACCCTTGACTATTGGGTTTTTTCAGTTTGAAGTATGTAAAATAAACTTCACTATCTCGATAGCAAGATCAAATCCAGACCCTCTTCGAATGAATACTCGATCAATAGTTTTATGAGATTTTTCTGCCAAACAAATGCCGGATCACTCTCATAACAAACCGATCATGGACCGCATGTCAATATTTTTAGTGTTAATTACATATTAATTAATTAATAATTTAAATGTAATATTTGCATTTGACAATATTAAAGTTTAACGAGGGTCAAAGTAACAAATTTGATTTATCGATCTCAACGATTAATCAAAAATAGTTTCCAGATGAGTGTATAGATTCGACAACAAAAACTAGCCACATAAACGTGTAGTTCGGCACTGGATCTTTCTTACTAACTGAGGAGGATTAGATAGATAGATTTATTACTAATTCTGCAAATAAGTTCCAGAACTTGGTGGCAGAATACACTAACTAAACATTACAAAACTTAACAACTATACAAAATTTTACAAATTTTACACACTTTACAAATTAACATAAACATTTCACCGTGCAAGCTTCCATAGCACTCCACTTCACTTCACTTCACTTCACTTCACTTCACTTCATTTCACTTCACGTCGCCTCGTCTCACCTCACCATACTGCCAATCACATTTTAATGTGATTCTGACACACTCTTTTCCCTCAAGTTCACATCACTGCACTACACGCCACTGCACATAATAATAATAATAATAATAATAATAATAATAATAGTAATAGTAATAATAATAATGTTATAATAATAATAGTTATAATATAACATACTTTACATAGGAGGTAATAAGACATATAAACATCTAGGAATTTAATTTATTTTTAAATTTGCTGACATCATGAGGGAAGGGATCAAAGATTGTCACAGGCAAGTCGTTCCAGTCTCTAATAGTTCGATTCGCGAATGAATATTTCCCAACGTCCGTTTTCTGAATTCTTGTCTGAATTTTGTGCATGTGATCCGCTCTGCCGAAATATGTAGGTTTCCCTAAACGACTTTGAATTTCTTTCCACGGTCGAAAGCCTGTGTACGCTTTATACATAGCATAGAGACGCGATTTCATTCTCCTTGTTTCGAGTGACTCCCATACTTTATTCCTGGTACCCCTGAAAGCAAATTTTGAAGCTCTACGTTGAACCTTTTCTAGATTTCTTTGCTGCAAAAGTCTGTATGGGTCCCAACATATCGCGCCATATTCTAATATGGGTCGCACTAATGACATATATGCCAGTTCTTTGGCACTCACTGAACTCTTTTTGAGAATCCGCATAATAAAATGCAAAGATCTCCATGCTTTCCCTACAACGAAATTTACTTGATTTTCCCATGTCAATTTACTGTCTTGAACTCCTAAATATTTGCAAGACGTGACTCGAGGTATAATATTATTATTCAATTTATATACGGTTTCATTGTAACTTCGACCCCTACCAAACGTGATGGATTTGCTCTTTGAACTATTTATTTCCATGCCGTTTGTATCCGCCCAGATATGTAATTTGTCCAAGTCTCGCTGCAAAATATTCTCGTCCTCCTCCGGTTAACAATTCTATAGATACGCAGTCATCTGCAAAGAGTCGTACATTAGATAGTAAACTTGTGGTAAATTCTTAACGAAGGCCATCATTACTGCCATCTCCCGAGATATAACATGCCCCACACTTACGGGACTAACGACCATAGCAGTTGAAGTACCGGGTACACGAAATTAATCGATCGATTAATCAATTAGTCACATATTCTCTCTAGTCAACATATATTCTCTTCTGTAATCACTAGTTGTGAACTGCTCCTTTGTTACCTTCGACTTTCATTTTATCAAATTTCAATGTATCTCCCTTACATTAATTTTTTGCGCCTATACACGAACTTCTTCCTGCATTCATTTCGTCTTACATTGGATTACCAAACGCGTTCTTCGTCTCTAACCCCTGTAGATGCAAGCTGGCTCGTTTATTTTGAGGGTTACCCGTTGATACCATTCGCTCGACATCGTTTCCAACCGCTTGTGTGCACTGACTCGTTTTTTTCTAACTTCCTCATATGCCCGAAACTACTTTTTTCAGAACTTTCCTCTATATTTCACTTTGTTTTTCTCTTTTCCATTCTTTCTCGTTCTCATTTAACGTCCATTTCCCCTGCCTCTTTCTCTCCATCCTATGCAAGCCGCTCTCTCGCCCTGCGAGGCGTTATAACGTATATTCAAACAACGCTGGTGAACAAATGGAAAGGAATGGATTCATTTAGCTAATGTGCCAAAGAAAAGAAAATGTGTTGATTTCGTAAAGTTTCATTCATTAGTCTAAGCTTAAACATATGTAAGTTGAAGTAATGTGCACATGCATAAATGCATTTTAGGTTCCACAGTTAAATGTTTTCAAAATCTCTCTACCATTCTAAACTGAGTAATAATATTGTCATACCCAGTAATCAAATTTTCAGCAAATTGTTTTTAAAATACCACCTATGATTACAAAAATATTCCGAGAAAATTGATGGAAATTAAATTGCAAGTACTCAAATCATGCAAAAATTATCCAGGCAAAACATTAAAGACTGATGTAATTTAAATTTTTTTAGATAATTTACTTCAATAAATTGCAATTAGAATCATTTTACAATGAAAAATAATTTTGATGAAGCAAGAAATTCAAATATATCAATTGTTTATCAGTCGAAAAGCGAATTCAAACACTATTATTTATAATTTCACTTCGCTACTGTTTCATGTTACATATTGCCAAAATTATTTGCATTTGAAGTGCTTTAGAGCAAGCAATCGTATTGTATTATTATCTAAATGAGATCTTTAGTCGTGGGTAGACGAGCCCGGAAGGGCTTATTAAACTTTTGCATGTAAAGATCTAAGAGAATAGAAATACAAAAAAAAATTAAACAATAGTTTCTCTTTAATGACACTACTAGTTTATATTTTCCCTATAGCAGCCTATCGACTGAAGATTAAACATTTAGTTGGTGCGTGCGACTAGGTGGTAAGACTGTCCAGCTACTACAAAATTAATAATTCACATTTCTAAACAATCACACCTTGATTTTTACACCCAGATAATTTTTCATGGTTCAACAACACGGCAAATACGTTTTATAGAGGAAAATTCCGAAATAAAGAGAAGCATATCCTATTCCACTAACTTCACATTGATTAATTAATTTATTCAACTTAAAATTATTTTATTATTTTAAATATTGCGACTAATCAGATAATGCTGATGTTTCAGTAAAATATTATTTGCGTCTGCTTAGCGCCTATGCCTTCCGCAGTTGCGGCGCTTCCGCTTCGCGCTTTCCGCCGCACACGCTCAATCTCTGTGCGACGCGTCGTTAGCGAGCTAGCGCAGGACGTGAGCGAGGGCGAGCGAGGGCGAGCGAGGGCGAGCGAGGGCGAGCGAGGGCGAGCGAGGGCGAGCGAGGGCGAGCGAGGGCGAGCGAGGGCGAGCGAGGGCGAGCGAGGGCGAGCGAGGGCGAGCGAGGGCGAGCGAGGGCGAGCGGGGGCGAGCGAGGGCGAGCGAGGGCGAGCGAGGGCGAGCGAGGGCGAGCGAGGGCGAGCGAGGGCGAGCGAGGGCGAGCGAGGGCGAGCGAGGGCGAGCGAGGGCGAGCGAGGGCGAGCGAGGGCGAGCGAGGGCGAGCGAGGGGCGAGCGAGCGAGCGAGCGAGGGCGAGCGAGGGCGAGCGAGGGCGAGCGAGGGCGAGCGAGGGCGAGCGAGGGCGAGCGAGGGCGAGCGAGGGCGAGCGAGGGCGAGCGAGGGCGAGCGAGGGCGAGCGAGGGCGAGCGAGGGCGAGCGAGCGGCGAGCGAGGGCGAGCGAGGGCGAGCGAGGCGAGCGAGGGCGAGCGAGGGCGAGCGAGGGCGAGCGAGGGCGAGCGAGGGCGAGCGAGGGCGAGCGAGGGCGAGCGAGGGCGAGCGAGGGCGAGCGAGGGCGAGCGAGGGCGAGCGAGGGCGAGCGAGGGCGAGCGAGGGCGAGCGAGGGCGAGCGAGGGCGAGCGAGGGCGAGCGAGGGCGAGCGAGGGCGAGCGAGGGCGAGCGAGGGCGAGCGAGGGCGAGCGAGGGCGAGCGAGGGCGAGCGAGGGCGAGCGAGGGCGAGCGAGGGCGAGCGAGGGCGAGCGAGGGCGAGCGAGGGCGAGCGAGGGCGAGCGAGTGCGAGCGAGGGCGAGAGAAAGCGAGCATAGACCAACGAAGGCGAGCGAGGGTAAGCAAGTGCGGGCGAGAACGAGAGAGGGCGAGAGAGAGAGTGAGAGCAAATGATGGTGACGGTGAGTGAGTGAGGGCGAGCAAACGGGCGGGACAGGTGCGGCCGTACCACCGCCGGGACTTGGAGAGCGCCGATCGAACCCCTGGGAGACATAATCGAGCGCGTGCGGGCCCCGCGCAGATGAGAACGCTGTCGCGGGCCGGCGGCGGTCGGCCGCAGCCGCGAGCAACTGCGCCTCTGCCGGTGCGGCGGCGAGGCGGCGGCGGCGGCGGGGCGGCGTTGGCGGGGGTGGAGGCGGCGGTGAGGCTCGCGTCCGCGCCCTCCCAGCCCCCCTTGCGCTCGCGACGCCCGGATTCGTCGCTGCACAGCCCCCGCCTGCGCCCATCTGCGCCGGCTTGCGCTCACCCCGTCCGTCGAGCAGAGCGGCCTGCGCAGCTGCCTTCTACACTCGGGAACGATGTTTAGGGCGTTATTGCAGAGTATTAAACACCCTTCAAAGAATTCTATTTAGAATAAACATTCAATCGTACATCCGACAGATCGAGTGTAAAAATGGTAGTGGTATTTCTGCAGGAAACAAACAATTTTATCTATCAAATTTAGAAGTGGAATTCACAAAGTCCATTTTTGATGTTTTTTGTGTTATGTACTTGGCTGACACTTTTTTATTATTTTTATAAGGGAAATCGCGAAGACCTGAAAATCTGTGTGTACTACATTAACAGTTACTTCGTTGTTTAACTGAATCACACAACACTAAATTTCAAAATATAGGAGATGGATGTTGCACGAATCGAGCGGTTCCCTTAATGTACCGAGTTTTGGTCGATCACCGCCTTGCGCTTGCTTTTGTTGGCTAGGAGACACGTATACACTGGATGATATTTTTAGTCGAGCAAATGGTTGCTCATTCTCGCTCGTAACAATAGTACCATGCGCTGTGATCATTCTTTCCTCTCTGAAGTCAAAAGTTATTCCACCTTTGTCCAGACCTGGACCGCTCGGTTGATGGCCGAGCGAATGGACTCTGCCGTAGCACCGGGGTAGCGTTGAGAGAGCCCTAACACTGGCCTGATTTCTTTTCACGTACCAGTGCGCCGAGGTCTTCGCAGAAATACATCATCAGGAAGACAGTAACGGTCTGCGCCACTGGCTCTCACCGTTCTATGACCTCCTTTCCCGTGCCTTGTTACAGGAAGCACAATCCTGGTACTGCTCCCAGCTACGTATCCTTGTACTTACGGCATTAGAGGGAGAGGGCGTGTGATTTGGGGCACTCTATGTTGTAGATCGCCGAGCAGGCTTAAACTAGATAACGCGAGGATGCAGGATATACTACGAACACTTCAGGCGGCTTTCATAGGATTTTCAGCGTCCAGTAATGACACATTCTTAAAGAAGGATGGGTCAATTGGTTACCAGAAAAAAGCGAATTGAAGGATTAAGAATATCTGATTCACAGTAAAATTGGCATTTTACTGGATCTCTGAATTCACATTTCTTTGATATCTCGTTTTTTCCCCTAAAAAAATTGAGGTAGGAACAATTGGAAATATACGTAGTTGAACCTGTATTGTAGACTACAATTGTAACACACAAAACATGAAATTTAAAAATTCTGTTGGCGACTACATGTACTCACTGTGCACGACGTAAATTTTGTATGTAATCACCGCGCATATCTTTCTCAATTAATCATTAGTTTCTGTTGAGTTCATGATTAACTTGCATTATATTAGTTAATAAATCAATTAAAAAATAATGTTCTTGATTAAATATAAGAGATACGTTCATAAGTTTGCCAGTAAACTGAAATTATAAAGGTATATTTTTACTTTTTTTATTATTAATGAAACGTTCTACATTCTAATATCTTCCAATATTCTCATTATTCCTTATGGTACTGTGGTTAGGTTTTTTCTTTGCATATCATGCACTTTTTTCATTTATATACAATTTCATTGATTGTTATAGCTGTTTTGCATGATTTATATGGTTGTTCCGAATGTAAATTGAGAACACATCAGATCCTCTTTATATTTAATAATAGACATTTCAAACGTGCCACTTAATAATGAACGAATGGATGAAAACGACAATTACTTGTGTCACCAAAAGATCATTGTATCCTTTGTTTCAAACCGTGAATCAAATAATGAACTTGCTGTATCAATCGGGCAAAATGAATCAAGTACTTTTTTACCTCCTTTATTCTCATAATTCCGTTAACAGTTATATATAATCGAATATGTGAAGAACTTTTCAAAACCCATATTAAATGCCAATTAATTGTTCATTAATGACAGCCGTTTAAATGTAAACATTTCTCTAAAATTATGCCATAAGGATATAATCATTCAAACTTTATATACTATAAATCATAACTCACATTAAATATGCATTAATCCATTCAAAAATGACATTGGGAGGATCACAACGTGAAACAAATATTAATAATTGCCCTAGCAAAATATGATGGACACCTTTCGATGTGCGGAACCCACACATTTTGCGTCACCATATTTTACGCTGTTTATTTTTTAAGCTTTTCTAACTGTGGGGACGTAAGCGGTGAAACTTCACGTCATTATACAATGTGTCATCAAGATATAAAATTTGCTTCTTCCACAAGGCATATAAGTAGAGATGGCGAGTTTTGTTTCAAAAGCGTCACTTGAATTATTTCTTGCAAAATATTGGAATATTCTCTATAAATAAATTACTTAGTATTAATTTATTCTAATTTATTTACATAGATGAACACAATCGATAGAAAGATGGATTGTTTGGAGGATTGGCAAGAGTCGAGAATTTAAAAATATATGATCGGCCAGGTGAGTGATCACTCCTGATATTAATGAATTAGAAATTTATGCAAAATACAAACAACATTGCCGGCCCGGTGGCGGAGATCGCTAAGGCAGTAGTGTCGTAGTGATCTCGGACCGAAGGGTCGGCGGGTTCGAGTCCCGCCTCGGCCATGGTTGTATTTGTGTTCGTCCTTTCACCCCTTATCATCAATCACCATATCGTTTCATCCACATAGTTACCATACCGTTAACAGCAATAGTGGTCGCTAATGACCTTAGATGTTGATGCGACCTTAAAAAAAAACAACAAAAAAAAAAACATGTTTGGGTGCTGGGATTTTGTCAGACAGGATCTTCCTCAAACACATACATCTTGCATGTTTGGTTTTTGTGTGCTTCCTTCGATCGATGGCCCTGTGCGTGACTGAGTAAGCGTTTGTAGGGGCTCCTTACCCGGAGCACGATGGTTTGAATTATGGCCGGATGTGACAGGTGGGGCGTAGTAGAATTCAGGAGCCTCGGGCAGCATATCAAATTCGATGACAGCAGAATAGATTTCAAAAGTCCTTTTGAGGTGCACTCTGATCACAATCGAGGATGGATCAAAAAGATAGTCATGAAATATGTAACCTTTGATTTCAAGAGCTGGTATACAAAAATAAGGTTGGAAATTACCTTTATTAGCTTCATTAATTGTACTTGCGCATGTTATACAAAATATTATAATCGAAATAATATTAAAATTTGGAACATTATCGTTTATACAGAAATGGAGAAATTTTCTCTATTTATTCTTTCGTCTCCTACTGAATTTAATACTATCACTAGCTATTTCGATTAGAAAGGTTTATGGTGTCGAAAGGTATGTCACTAAAATGTTCATTTATGAGATATGACTATAGGGCAATTTGCACTATGACGTTCAGGCAATGGCCTCACAAACATTGTTTTATGTATTTGGACATTCGAGCAAACGTTCCGTGAAAATGTGAATTTATAGCATCATCGGCTACAAGCGTGAAATGTGATGAAACGTTGAAAAGGGTAAAGAAATTAGATCAGCTCAGATATTATTCTCTCTCTCTCTCTCTCTCTCTCTCTCTCAATCACACACATATTCACATATACACACCCTCCCTCGCACACTTTTCTGAAACTTTTGAGATTATCTATGTCGCACTGTAACTATAAAAGGGCAGAATAACATTTCACATTGTTTAAGCAGTGGATACGGGGGAAATATTAATATGATTTGGTAATTCTTTGGATTGTTTATTAATGATTGCAGTTGTCAAAAATATTTCAAAGCAATCTATTTTGAGATGTTTGTCGCAATAAATTTTGTGCTATACAGCGCAATGCAATAAGAAAATTTATTTTAAACAGTCGTGATTTTATTCCCCTTTTAGATACGACTAGAGTATTCACACTTTGTTTCAAAACCACTTTCCTCGATACCGATACTCAATTTTCGCACAGCAATTCCCTCCTGTATATTGCCGTGTGACACCCGTGTACCAGCCTATCTCCCAAGAACGGCTTCCATAGTACGCGGAGAGACATCGGAAAGCTGTTGCGCGGGGGCGTGAGCCAACAATTGCCATCTTTTGCGCAGCGCCTGCGTGGGGGATGTGATCGCGCGCGTCCGCAGGGCTTCGGCGCCGCCCATGAACTCCGTTCCTAACGTCGCCTGCGCGCGTCCCCTCTCCCACCCGCGCTCTCGGTTCCGCTCCAGGCCCCGCCCTGCTCCGTCGCACGCACCCGGGCTCGCTTCCGGGGTCCTCTGTGCTACCGTGTCACCTCTCGCTATCACTGAAGATTGTAGCCTGGTCCACCACGGTCCACACGTAATCCCCTCTCCAACCCGCAAACAACCGTTCTGAGTGTCCGCTCCGCTCCAGTCTCCGCTCCGCTCCAGTCTCCGCTCCACTCGAGTCTCCGCTCCGATCCAGTCTCCGCTCCGCTCCAGTCTCCGCTCCGCTCCAGTCTCCGCTCCGCTCCAGTCTCCGCTCCGCTCCAGTCTCCGCTCCGCTCCAGTCTCCTCTCCGCTCCAGACTCTGCTCCGCTGTAGTCTCCGCTCCGCTCCAGTCTCCCCCCCGCTCCAGTCTCCGCCCCGCTCCAGTCTCCTCCCCGCTCCAGTCTCCGCCCAGCTCCAGTCTCCGCCCCGCTCCAGTCTCCGCTCTGCTGTAGTCTCCGCTCCACTCCAGTCTCCGCTCTGCTCCAGTCTCCGCTCTGCTCCAGTCTCCACCCCGCTCCAGTCTCCACCCCGCTCCAGTCTCCGCTCCGCTGTAGTCTCCGCTCCGCTGTAGTCTCCGCTCCGCTCCAGTCTCCGCTCTGCTCCAGTCTCCGCTCTGCTCCAGTCTCAGCCCCGCTCCAGTCTCCGCTTCGCTCCGGTCTCCGCTCCGCTGCAGTCTCTGCTACAGTCTTCACTTCGGTCTCCGCTCCAGTCTCCATTCCTGCCTCAGCTCCAGTCTCCATTCCTGCCTCCGCTTCGTTCCTCGTAGTTCCAGCTCCGGTCTCCACTCCTGCCCGCGTCCCCTGTCTACGCCGGCCTCTGCGTCGTCCCATCCCTCTGGCGCGGCGCGAGTCGCATCTGCGCCGGAGGCCTGCGGGAGCTGTTTGGACGCGCGCGCCCGCCGCCCAGCCCGAGGCGTGCAAAAGGGCTTTCATATTCGCCTCTGTTTTGCTGCCACCCTCTGAGTGTTGAAAGCCCGAGCTGCTGTCCGTCGCAATCGCGGTAATTTGGCGACATTGTGAACCGCCTCGCTCCGCGTAGGTGGTTGCAACGTGCTCCAACTCAATGCTTAGGACCAAAAGGTCGTAAGATTTGAGTCTCATCGCGAACATGAACATTTATTTCTTGTCTTTGTGTTGTCTGCGGAGCAGGTCTTGCCGGTTATTGCATGCGTATGAATGCGTTCCACTTATAATAACCTCTACCAAGCGTTAGGTATCCGCTTAATGGAGTCCTATCTGGAGCTTTAGATTCCTGCATAATAAGGAAATCTTATGAAGCTGTTTCCATCGGAAAGAAAGTGTAAAGGATTACCAATGAAATTCATCCCAGTCCAGGTTGATTTCTAGCCGACATCCAGTGTGCAAATCTTTTGATTTTACCAATAGTTCGGATTTCAAATGTATATAAAGCGATGAGGATTTCGAGCATTGAAGTATATATTCGACAAAAAAACGGAAATGGATATTGAAACGAGTAAGAACAATACTGAAAGTCGAACAATACTCAAAGGACAGCGTATGCGTAAATGAAATCAACTTAAGAAATATCTAAACAACTGCTAATTTATACGAATAATGAGGTGCAAATGGCATGTATTTTGCTTAGAAATAATTATTGTAAATAACGATAGAAATAAGAATCAATATAATCCCAATTTTTTTAATAATGAAAAACTAAAATGTGTAATTTTGATACAGCTCTTTCCGGAAAATTAAACGTTCGTGTTTCTGTCAAACACGGAAGTTAAGCAGAATTATTTGAGGAAAATCAACACAACGTGAAATCAACACAACGTGCAATCAGCACGTATCAAATGCGTAGCACAAAGCATGGCAATGTTTCAGAAGCTCTGTGTTGCCATTAGGCGTAGAACTTCCTTGTCTGTGGTGTCCAACTACGAGTTAATTGATGTTCCAGTCTGCCGAGAGTAAAACGGAAGTTTATCGACTCTTTAACGCTAGTGCAAACAACCATCAACGGGCATCCTCCTACCTTTCCAATTAATTTAGAGTGCCTTCGATCGCCAGGTTAAGATTTGAACATGTCGGATTTCAAGATAGTTGATGATCAAGTGATGTCCGGTCGTGATAGATGTGAAACACGATACATGTTCACCCAAGTTGACGCAAGCACTGAAGGCTATTATTTTTCGATGCGATTAAATAATTGCCTCTTAGCTATCGTGAATGGTAAAATATTTATGGTGCTATTCTCTTACTTGCGATTCTCACACCATATTATCAATTTATTTCAATTATAAAACAAAAACCAACACAACACAATTACTTGTGATTTACATAATATCTCAATATGGAGGTGAATGTAACCAAGCGACTCGTGTTGGACTTTCATGTGTTGTGTGTTGCGTTTCCCCTTAAAACAAATCAGAAACAAAGGTCCAACTAATATTACACAAGAGCAGTCTATAAATATGTGTTCTATGAATTAAAAGCACGCCTGGTGTAATTTTGAATCATTTCAAATTTTATTGTATTTTGTGCATCGTTCGCAATACGTCCAGAAATAACAATGGAATTCGAACGAGTACGTTACATTCTTGTTATCGTATTTTTGGAAAATTCACACGATTCGATTCAAAGTTGCGCAAATTCTACTAACATTTTGAAAATACATGATATAAAATCATGTTAATTGTTAATATTGACTAATAAACTGCATTAAGGAAAATATTTAGCTTTAATCATGAAGCTGTATGTGACACTTGAAAAAAAGTTTAATATTTGCAATTTTCTCAACGTTGAAAGTTAAATAATGTTCATTCTACCAGTATCAGTTATGGTGTGTGTTGGTGTGGTGAGAATGGTTGTAGGTCCCTCACTTCCTGTGAGGTGCCTAAGATGGAGGAGCATGCAGCACATAATTTATTTATGTATTTACTTGGTGGTTGAAAGCCCTGAGGATGGAAATATATTTTCCGAAACGTCAGCAAACCGGATTGTAGATTCTGTTTTTCTTCTGACCAAGCCCCGTTAACCTGCCTTCAATATATCATCAATTGGTCATTAATAATCCGACAATAATATATATTTTAAACTTCAAACTAATCTTTTTGCAATTTATGTTATTTTCACTATTATTTAATATTATTTTCTTTTGAATAGTTACAAATTTATTCCAAATGTTTTAACTACCGATGGTGATCTGAAAGAAAACTAATATTGCCAGTAAACGCTGACACTACATGGACTGGAAAAGCATGAATCCAGTCTGAACCAGCGCGGGTGATCAAAAACCGTAGTCTAAAAAAGAGCGTAAAATTTAAGCATATCGATTATATTGTTTCCGGACAAATTTGGTATGATCAATAGTCCCGTATGCGTAGTATATTCATTTACACAGGGGTGCGGTGTTACTCCTCTCATAGAAAATGGGATCGGCCACCGACCTACATGACGGATTGGGAGTTTTCCACCACCAAGTATCTCCGACTGTGGGGCATCGCCGCACCCGCGACAGGCTTTCAGCTCCCGAATGCTCTTGCAGCCAAGGCCCTGGGCGTATTTGCAAGCTACAAGCGGGTCCCGAAATTCGCATGTCTCTGGTGCCGTCTACCCGGTGGGGCGTGGCGGGGTGGCACCATCATCAACACCGCCTCCTCCCCGCACCGCTCCTCGCCCGCCGCCCGGCCTCACACGCCGCGCCCTCGACCGCCGCGTTAGGGCCCGGACACGTCACTTCCTGAGACCGGGAGTCGGCGGGGCGGTCCGCGGACGTGCCTTGCTTGCCATCGACGTCCTCATATCCTCCGGAAATTCGTCCCCGCGTCGCCGGGCCGCGCGCGCGGGCGCAAATGGCGTCCTCCTCGCTCTTGTTCTGGAAACAAAGAGAGGGAAAGAGCCGCGAGGGCGGGGGCGGCAGGGGGGAGGCCCGCTCCTTTTTGAACGTGCAATTCGCCGCGTCGACCCCGCGCGCGCGGACGCGGTGGCGCGTCTCCGCCGCTCTCGGAGCCGGGCGGCGAGGGGCGGGGCGGAGAGACGCGGTTCAAAGTCGCCGCCTCGACGCCGTGCCACCGCGTAGCGTGAGCCGCCGGGCGCTGCCTCCGGCTCACCCCCTCCGACACGCCCTCGTCCCCGCCCTCCTGCGAAGGATGCGGGCGAGCCCTTTGATTTCTTCCCTTCGTCGGAGAATTTCTCTCGCGGGATGCGCTCTTTGCGGCGCGGCGCGGCGCGTCTTCGAGCGCCAGTTCGCCGCCCCGTGCGCCCTCCGTGGAGCTTAGGCCAGGCTGTGGGCCGAATGGAAATCTAAGTGGGCGGTGAGAACGGAGCGTCCCTGTTGTCTTATCTTGGGGCTGCTGGGAATATAGATCTGTGTGGGATCACGGTGGGTCAAGTTTCACTTCCTTCATAGAAAATCCATAATGGGAGCACAAACACTTCGAAAGAGTTAAAGGTTTTTGCGGATATATTATTGAAATTATTGCACACAACTTTATCAAATTAGTCACTTTTGGAGTTCTGTTTACCAGTATTATTCTACTACACTCTCAGAAACTTCTGCATGACTTTTAATGTAAAGTAAATGAAAGTAATTATCATGAAAGTAAATTAAATTTAATGTGCGTGTACATTAAATTGAATGTGCGTGCACAATTAAATTTAATGCAGGCAAGTAAGTTAAGTCAACAGTCGTACATTAAATCTACATTGATTTTAATGTACGCATTACATTTAATGTATAGGTACGTTAATCTCCCTTTAATGTACATGGTACATTAAAATTGATGCGCATTCATACATTAAAACTACGTTCAATTTAATTTTTTTCTGTCAGTGTAGATAAATGATTGTTGAAATCAATTTTCTGAATTACTTGAACAGTTTCCTTCATATAACACGGAGTTCTTGTAGGCACCTCATTGCTTTCACTACCATATACTCCATGCACTTTATGAACGTTTGAGGCAGAGATGTAATCTATATGTTAAGTGACCGATGTGATATGGTTGTGCCAGCTTGAGAGGTCCAAAGTGATAATTAACTCCCGACATGGGCATTTTGATCGCTACTTCGTCCTCAAATACCATTGTCTTTCGAACAAAAGACAGTTGAAAACAAGTATTTCGTGACTTCAAATGTATTTATGAAGTGGATGTGAAATTATCGAATATTTTATGGAATATATGTTGTTTTATTGTCGTTGTTGTTGCTTATTCTACCTGAAACGCCCAAACGCCTCGCTTCTCGTCTAACAACTGTGCCGTGCTTCTCGGGCCAGTCTCATATTAATTATTTTATCGACTTCCGAGAAATCAAGCATAGGACTCTATTTGACGAATTTCCTACAGAGTTTGTCTACAGTGTGAATATTTGGAGCTTCAGAATTGAAGCAAAGAATTATTGTTTTTTTTTTTAATTTGTTGCGTCTATTTTGACGCAACGCGTCTCTAAACCCCTTGGGGGGGCGTTGAGCGCTTTGCGCTTCTTGGAGTAATCCTCCCCTAATAGCGCTTGGAGTAATCCTCCGTTAGTATAGTCTGTCGCGTCTCGTCGCAGTCGGTTGTCAAGAGGACCGCCAGGTAGCATCTCCGCGTACGCGCCTTCTACCGCGCGCTCCTGCGTCACTACCCAGCGGCCAGAATTAGGATACGGGTAGGGTTTAGGGCACTTCACAGGGGTTGGACTAGCCCTTGTGAAGCAGCCAAACTCGTTTTGTTGGAACAAATTTCACATGAGATTCGACGGGAATCGAACCCGGATCTCAGTGGTGAAAGGCTTGCGACTTTGCAATGAGCCACGAGTTCAGCTTAGGTATCTTGCGAAGAAATTCAACAGACAAGTGAGGTTTTTGTATATCCTGACTCGTAACTTCTATTTACATTGAACCAAATATATTTTCTTTATTTCGTTGAAGTACTTAATATCACGGGTAAGCTCTGGGTGACAAAAGCGTCGAGGTAAATCTCAGCTGACTTCGCAGCAAAATCAGATCGAGAATTCAGAACGAGGAATGTTACTTTGTGATCGAAAATGAGAATCTGCAGGCATCACACTTACACCAATGCATGAAAATGTATTAATTGCTATACACGAGGAAAAGCACTCTGAAACAATTGAATATTACTATATAAAATTCAAGATAAATATTTTTTATCAAATGATGCAACTATATAGCGTAAAATATTGTTGTAAGATACGGCTAATACAGTTGACGTCCACACAGTCACATGTTAACTAACGTTTTGCTAAAATTGATACAAATAGCCTTTGGCAAAGAGAGAAAAATATAATATTTTATATTACTTTATAATATAATAAGTATAATACTTTATAATTTTTATCTTAAAGTAATAACATCTTTGTGACATCATCGTAAGGCAGTATGTAACTATTTTAAATATTTCCTCCAACAAGAGGCCTCAAAACAAGAAAAGCATCTACGTATTCACAATAAAGTTAATCGACAAGGTAATATTTAATAACTAATTGGCTGTTGACATCCTGTAAACTTCTGTAAAGCTCATCGTGCACTGTAAGAACATAATTCAGCAATTCTAATGTGTCTCTAATATTGGAAGGTTTCACTTGCCTTTCTTTCTATACTTCTGCGGCAACTCAACGCCACTAAGTAGTGACATACACATACTATCAGTACCTTATATTAACTGAATCAAATTTTTCAAATTAGTCATATAGGCATTTAAAATATATTTAAAGGTACATCTTAATCCAGTAACACAGTGCAAATATTACAAAATCTTTTCTATATTTTCTGACACCATTTTTTTGGAAATCTTCAACACCAGGTCAATGCTGATAAAAACAACATACATTTCTACTTCTGTGGAGGAATTTCTGTCGCTAGCTTTCCTCATCAACGAGTTATCGGGAATTATTTTTCATCTCATTTCTCTATTTTCATTTTATTTATGTTTGTAGAATGTTTGCAGAATATGTTTCTCATGGAAGGTATGTATGACCAGAAACATGGTACTTCTCTCATATAACATCAAATTTTCTATTCTGATCTAAGAGCAAGCAGTGTCTTATGATTTTATTTGATAAAAAGCAACTAGAATACCTCATTCGGTAATATTATGCTGTTTGTTGGCCTGATAAAACGACAGTGCCATCGCGACAGACACCAGTTGACCCGATTTTGCTATTACTCCCCAGTGGTTTTGAAAATCACATGATATTCAAACTCCAATATTTTTGTACAATATTCTCTCCTGATGATAGCCAACCACGCCAGAAAATAGTATACATCCCCGCAATAGGTGGGTATATAACTCGTTTCTCCTCACATTTTTTGGTTAATCCGTTTCTGCCAGCATGCCTTCAATTGTTTTGAAATATATTTTGTTTTGAAGCAATAAATTATAGGGTTATTGAAGAAGTCACTGAATAAATGTACACGGAAAAAGATATTTTCGAATGAGGAGAGAAATTCGCATTTTCTTGCGCTTTAAATTGAAAAAGTACACACGAACAAACTAAGCCAGGTTTAAATAAGAATTAAGGAAACCATGGCAGATGTGGGTGCCTCAGCAAAAAACACGTAAACAAGTGTGTGAAATGTGCTACGTATGCGCGACTCTTCCAGTGGACACTTTCAATACACCCCCCGTAAATGTTATTTTCCAGAGTTTTGTATTTATTGTAGTTGAATTTATTGTAGGATTTGCATTATGTCAATTAGGAAAATGAGACACAAACAGGGCAATGAAAGTTATTTAAGTTAAAGTAATTTTTATTGTATGTTTAAAATTCCCAAATTGAATCAGTAGGCCTCGATAAGCTCGCGGGCGTTTTAGGTAAACTCAACAAGAGGCGTTCTAGATTTTAAAATATTGATACCATTCCCTTTCGGCATAAGAATTATTTCTTTTTCTATATTAGTATAATGTAGAAGCTGTAATGTGAATTTTTCATCAAACATTAAATGTGTCTGTATCTAAATTTCTTGATTTAAAATCTCCATTCATGACCCAAATTAGCTGCAAGTTTCATATCCGACCAATTGAAGTGTATTTGTCGGAAATTCACATTTATTTTACTGTATAAATTTACACCATTTTGTATTCTAGCAATACTTTTATAGCCGCAACACTTATTGATTAGTAACACTAAAACTATTCGTATTACAATGTTCTAGAGTATTGTTGTCTTTTGGTAGAGTTTAAACGCATACCCAGATATATAGGCAATATTTATGAAAATGAAATATACTCATTAATATGTTTCACTAATAATAAAACGATTGTTCTCGTTCATATTTTGTCAATAATTTCTCTGAAGATTTGACCATTGCTATAGAGGATTCCAGTTTATTGACAGTTGTACTTGCTTGTAATTCGAAGTGTTATTATAAATGAACAGTAGGCATTAACATGTAGATATCTCCTCAATAGTGCGTTTCGAGTTAGGCGAGCCCTGCAGGACACACGGCACGGACGACAAGGGACATACATCAATGTCTGCGGTGGAATTCGGACGCCCCCGACCGATACGCCCCCACCCTTCGGAGCGATACGTCCAATCGGTACATCTCCTGTAATATTAGTACCACTGAATGTCCGCCAGGTTGCCAATTCTCTACACTTCTAATACATTTTTTGCGATCATGACACACTAAATTAGATTAAGAGCAATTAAAAAGGAATTACATCAAATTTCGTCTAAAGCAAGGATGTCTCAATAATATCAAGTAATAAGGAATGTTTTAAAAACAAATATTAATAGATAACAGCATTTCAAAAAATTATCTTATATTCGACAATTTATTGAACGATATTAAATTATAAGTTTCATATTTACTTTTGCTTAAATACGTTAATAACATTTAGGTGTTTACAATCACTTTTAAATATTAATATCTAAAGACTAAAGCTTTCATATAAATAATTCTTTCTTCGGCTAAATTATTAATATCACTTAATGATCGAGATATATTCATTATCATGCTAATTCTTCATAATTGCAGCAAGTAGACATTATATCATCGTTTAGGAGTAAATTAAATTAAAGGGAAACTACGAAAAATATTAATAATAATTTGTAGTTTTTTTCATATTTTGTAGACTATGCTACTAGTTACCTAAAAGTACCTGTTATACCTATCGGAAGAAAGGCTCGAATAGTACTAATCACTTCAAGATATCTATTTGTAAGTTGAATATTTCATACAAAACGATTTGATGCAGATTTGTTACCTAATATTTTACTGACGATTGGTTAGAACTGAACACCAGATCATTGTGAAAC
This sequence comes from Teleogryllus occipitalis, assembly GCA_011170035.1. NCBI lineage: Eukaryota > Metazoa > Arthropoda > Insecta > Orthoptera > Gryllidae > Teleogryllus > Teleogryllus occipitalis. The sequence continues at coordinate 239,246 of BLKR01014776.1, read as the reverse complement.
ATAAAACATACATAACAGACATAAAATATACGCATTATAACAAGCATTAAGATATGAATTATATTAAAAATTTAGATCTACTGTGTACGTTAAAGCCAATCAACAATCTCAAATGTAGTTACCTAAAAGCTTGTAAATTTTAATAATGTGTGTTTTGTAATTTACTCTAATTTTAAAACTTTGTAACCACGCCAAGTTATATAGTATAATAACAAGAGAGACGCGAAATAAAAAAAAAACATAACGTAGTTCCCAAACGAATATTCCATGAGTGTGCGTCATGACCGCTGTAGCGGTGCCTTCCCTCGCGCGAGAGCACTGACGAAACGAGTGCGAGTGGGGAGCGCAACGTGGCCTTGGCGGGCATTGTGTCCGGGCCGTGCGTGGCGTCGCCGCATCCCCGCGCTGGCGCCTGGCGCTGGGCGTGTAGCACCGCCTGTGCCTCTGCTGGCGTCGCGCACGCACGGGCGCCGGGCGTCGGGTGCCGCCCCGCCCCACCCCGCCCCTCCCTACCCGCCCCACCACCGCCCCGCCCGAGATCACAGCTCTCCTGCGCCGTGTCTGCGTCCGGGGATCACAGCCCCGCCGTCCCACCGGGGACCGCCCATCCCCCGCGCTCGTGTCGCCCCACGCGCCCCGCACCCCACGCTCCGCGCCACGCCGCGCTCACCGCCCACCCGTGTGTTGCTTACTCGGGCGGTAGCCTGTAGGGAGAGGCCCGGACGGCTTGGTGGCTCAGCCCGTCCGGCCCCGCTCTCCGCACTCCCGCGCTCCCCGCCCCACCCCGTCCTTCTCGCACCGCCCCGCTCGGGGCCGCGCCGTACCCCGGGTAAACAGGCACGTGGCAGCCGCCAGGACAAACAGCCGCCCGGCCGCCCCCTCCGCCACCGCCGCCGCCCTCGCACGTCGATCAAGGGGCAGGTCAACAGCGCTCGCCCGCCGGCGCTGTCTTCCGCCGCCGCCTCCCCGCCGCCGCCGCCGCTGCCACCACCGCCACCGCCGCCGCCGCGCTGCCTGCAGTCTCCGTGCCTGCACCGCGGCGCACAACGTCGCGTCGCAGGGCGACGACGCTGTGAACTCCGGTGCCGTGATGGCAGACCAACGCGCGCACTCCCCGTCACTGCCGCCGCCACGTTATACCCGCGCCCGGGGCGGACCTTCTGCGCCGAGATGGAACCGACGCAGCTTTGAAGCGGCTCGCCTATAAGCTCCCTTCGGAACGACGAAGAATTACGGAGATGGAAGCTCAGATCATTTTCGTTTGTCGGGGCCGCGAAGCGATTCCGGGGCGGCGAGGGCGGGAGCAGAGGCCGGCGGGCCCAGACGACGCCTCGCGGCGAGAGGGCGCGGGAGGAAAGAAGGGCTCAGGACGCGCGGCCGGGCGCGAGGGGCGGGCGGGGGCGGGAGGACGCCGGCCGCGTGGAGCCGGCAAGAAGCCGACGAAGAAATGACAGGTCAAGTCGTCGCGACGGTTTTTATTCGGAGAGGAAAAATAGCTACAGCGAATGTAGGGCGCGTGAAAATCGAACTGCTTTATTCCGAAAGGGGCCGCCGCCATCGCTGCTCTGAAATGCTTTCAAAATTGCCGTCGTTAGTCTTCTGTCGCGGTTATTACGAATTGGATTATATTGTCCAGTGAATGGGGGGTGGAACGGGATGTAGCAGCTTAAAATGAGCATCTGCACTAAGAATTTTTTGCAAAAGAGTAACATCAAATATACTTTCTAATTATACAATTGAATATAAGTTTCCTTATATGCTTTAATGAAACACATTAGTTCTCTTCTTGGGTAATGCCAATCGTTTAATGAATTACGTCTCTTACACAGTCAATTATTACGAACTTATTTGCATTTTTTAAAGATTTCTATTAATATTATCCATTTTCTCTAATTATACTACACCGACCGTTCACATGTCTTGATAGAATCTGCGCTTGGTTTCTACACATTTAAACCAACATATTTGTCATACCACATTACTGAATTTGAGATTTTGAATGAAAATATATTAAATATTATGACTCATTAAACATTTCTGAACGGTGGATCGATTACTATGTACTACTTTGAACGATTGTAACATGTAAGGTATTATTTCTTGTTTATAATAGCTTAGACATAGGGCACTAAACATTTGCAGATGAAGTGATAACTTTTAATACTTGGGTAATGAACTGAAAGCGTTTCTTACATTTTCGAACTATATAAACTACGAATGAAATGTACCTTAGAAATGCATTAGAACATGAGTTCTTTTCGATACAAAATTATTCAAATAAGTTGTCTGTCAAAACGAAAATATATGAAGATAAATTATAATTTTAAATTAACTTTGAATACATTCTTTGAAAATGAAGAAAACACGTGAAATCTCCAATGACAAATTCGGTTTGCACAGAATGTGTTAAAAAAGAAAACAATTCGTTGCTTAAAAAAACTAATGTATTTGTGATGTACAAAAAGTCTTCAATATTTGCGTGTTTCGAGAAAATGTATGTAAAACAACACAGCTGTTTATCTCGTATTGCAAAAAATTCAATGTGATAATATTGATAAACGTAACCTTAATTCATATTTTCTTTCAAAAATATAATTAATAATTACTTTTGTGTTTGCATTTGCGATTGTTGGAAGCCATGCGGATCATAATTTTTTCATTGATACAACTTACTCGAATGCTTTTTTTTTATATTTAAAATATTAAATGAATGAATGAGAGTACGTAGTTGCAAATACGTTTCTTTACTACTAGTGAAATTCACATTTAATCCAGATAGAAACATTCTTAACACGTTTTTCTAAAACAAAAGTCTCATAATTGAAGCGAAAGAAGTTGAGAACTAGCTGAGAGCCACAAGTTTAAAAAAGGTTTAGCAAAAATTACATTCCCCTTTAGAACATACGAAACTGAATCCAAAATGATCCGTTCGGTATTCTCTTGCCACGCTGAAGCGTACATACATTTATCTAGCATTAAATTCTACGCAGACAAATAAAAAGTACTTACCGGAATTAGTATTTTGTCAATATTTACGCGTTAGCCCAATGCAAGCTATCGATACACATTGAAAGAGTCGAGCTCACCCGAACCAATACCGAAGCGAAAGACTACTTTCCCGTACTCTGCTCAGGCGGCGAGAGTGCGTGCTCGGATCTGCGGGGCAATGAGCATTTCGTTCTGGCTGCCAGAGTAGCTCGCGTCCAACACAGCGGCCTCCCTCTCTCCCCATGCATCTTCCCCGCTCCACACATTTCCTGCCCCGCCGCGCTCTACTCTCCCCCCTCGCTCTGCCCCGCCGCGCCCTTCAGCCTGCGCCGTGACCCGCCGCGTCCTGCCCCGCCGGGCTGTTCCCCGCATTGTTCTGCCCCGCCGCGTTCTACCCATCCTCACCCTAACCCGTCACACTCTCCCCGGTCGCCCGCCGCACTCCGCCCCGCTAATCTCTGCCCCGCCACACTCCATCCCGCCACACTCCGCCCCGCCGTGCTCTATCCCGCCACTCCCTTCCCCGCCCTCCCTGTCATTCCCTGCCGCGCTCAGCGCCGCTACGCCCTTCCCCGCTCCTCCCGGCCATTCCCTGCCGCGCTCGGCCCCGCCCACTTCACTCCGCCCACCCCGCTTTGTCCCGCATTTCCCCACGCCGCTCCCTCCCCAGCCCACCTCTCTTCACTTGGCCCATCTCCGTTCCGACTGTCCCCGCCGCGCTCCGCCCCGCACGCATTCTGGGCGAGATCCTCCATCCACCGGCCGCGCCGCCAGTGGCGCGCTTTAACCGCGCCCGCCGGCCCTCTGCAATAAAGGCCGAGATTGCCGCGGACGCGGGAGCACCTAGTACGTCAGTCACCTATGCCTTTCCGTGATCGTATTGCAGCATGTTGTTGGCTTTGAAAGATGCGCTCGTCGTTTGAAGCCCCCACGCGGAAACGCGGGGGCACCCACCTTCGCCGCGGAAAACGCAATCCGGAGATGTGTTTGCGACTGTCCGCTACACAGACGCGGCGTCACAGAAATCCCTCGTCACCAACAAGGGGCTTCTGCGTAATAGCGGTGACGCTATGGGATAGAGCAATTAGCATTGTTCTCATTGGACCGTCTTTCTTTCCTGTACTCCGAATCAACATAAACGGGAACCCGCTTTGTATCTTACAAAGAATGGAAATTCCTTTATTATCGATATGTCGGACAAATTTTCATCACTGGAAAAATTTAAATTGTGGCAAGATATATTGGTGAAAATAAGGAAAACATGCTTCTCTGAGATAACGAAAACGTGAGGATAAACAAGAAAGAATAAGAACTTAGTTTCTTAGTCTTTTTGGTTAAAAATAAAAACAATTGGGAAAACTAATTAAGAAGAAAATGTAAATGACATCTACTCTCTGGAACAAATCATAAACTTTGGTTTATTGTAATTTGATGGATAGAGACTGATATTCGAAATCCTCGAAAAGTTTCACTTTCACTGCGCTATTGATTAGTACCCTCATTGCAGTCAATACTCTTCCCGTTCATTACTGAAGGAACAGAGGCAGGCATAATGAGATTTCTCATTAAGATACCAGATGCTTTAAACTGATTGTGATGACGTAGATGAGAAACGAGATATATTAATTCATAATTTATTTATCGCGGAAACTTGGATGCGTTCGGATAGTCGACGTCCTTGGGAAAGTTGATCGTAAGGTGTCCATCATTCATATTCAAGAACCTCCACAGGATGTGTTTAGGAAACGACAGCTACTCTTGTTGACAATTTGCAAATGCGAATACTTAGTTAATTACTCGCACGGAGAAGAGCGATAGAAGCTAAAGCTATATGCTTAAACTTGCCAATCACATTATACTCAAATGCAATTAAATTCATATTCTCCCTTTAAATTCACACATATCAAATTCTAACGCATAATATACAATATTAAAAGCAAACTGTATTAAACATAAACGGTTATAATCCAGAATGAACGTAATTAAATTTCGTTCCCAAGCCTATAATTTAATTTAACGTATAGTACGAAATCGCAAGTAATATTTTTAGAAATGTTGTCCATGGCCATCTCACCGTCACTATTTCTTGTATTATAATTAATTTTATCTCTTATTATCAATCATTTGAATTAGTTCTCCAAACGTAGCAAGGTATTACAGTTATTGACGAGGAGTAATAAACGAGGAGTTTAAGTAAATGTGGCTTTGAGTCACTGTTCGGCACATTGCCTCCATCACCAATGAGAGTGCAGAAATTCGAGGTCAAAACTGAGAATTATGAAAGTCAAATTGCAATGGCGCGTCCTCTCAATGTGGTGGTTTGCCTATCGTACTTGGGTAACTGAGTTCGACCGTTCTATTCATGTCAATTTGGTGAGAACGGGATTGCAAGAAAAAAATCATTGCGAGGTTATTCACAGAACTTTATGCAGGAAAATATATAATATTTAGTTGCGTAACTAATTAATGAACTCGTAAAACACATACTTGTTTTTTATTATTTAGGTCTAGAGGGCCCGCAATGTTTTGCTATTCCAATGTATTATACTTCACACACTACTGGTCACGTGATTGTTAATCATGTTTTGCGCTACGCTCTGCAAACATTTTAATAGATGAAAGACTTTCCGGCAAGTATGGGTTTACTGTATGTCCTGATTTGGACGTGATTGTCAAGTATCTTATTGTTAAAACGTTTTCCCTCAATTTTGGATATACATTCGCTGGGACACTGTCTTGAAGAAATTTGATTTACTAATCCGAGATAACTGGTTCAAGTAATAATTCCGCCGATATTTCACAAACGCAGGGGGAGAATATGCAGCGAAGACGCGCTTAACACTTGAGGATGCAGCGGGTTGCATATAACTTGTGTACAGGGGCGCTTGAGTCAGCATAAACACAAAATCATCATCAATGTGCGTGTGTGTGCGACAGAACTACGCACATTCCCATTATACTATGCCTACATTTTTCGCGCAATGCAAGCAATAGTTGGCATAGTTTTATCACAACCGCATAAACGGTACGACAGCTCATGAAAATGAATTTGTATATATTAGATCATTATAGAATATAGAAACTTATTGATTGAATGTGACAATGATATTACGACCTTTGAGGCGTTACTTGTCATAAAAAGCAACAATTCTAGGAGTAAAGTCTATGTAATGGTTTACTTCACTATAATCACACACACAGAGGGAGAGAGGGGGCAAAGAAAACGCAAAAAATGTGAGTGATGCCCAAAAAATAAAAGAAAGTCATAATAAGTAAAAGTCAGTAACCTCTAACATACTGTACATATCAGGTTTTGGTTCAACATTTTTTTAATCAGTTTTATTAGCATCGTGCTCTCAATGCCAGCAATTTGTACATGCAACTATTGTGTTTAGAAAATACTTTCTGTAAACTTATTTGTAATCCGTACGTCATATTGCCTAGTTAGAAAATGAAAGAAAATGGCGAAATATTAACAATGAACATTTCATGTTAGCATTTATTTTTTGAAAAATAAAACGATTTTGAATTAATCGAAAATTTTAAATATGTATTTTTTAGATTCTAGAATCATATATTGAAATCTTGTGATAGTTGACCAAGGGATAGTAAAAATACGATGTAAGTAAAAGGAGTTCAGATAGTCTGAAAAAGAAGATTTTGCAATGTGTTAAAACGTGTTCCCAAGTGCAACAAATAGCAAAATACGGCTAAAATACCATTTTATGAACACGATGTAATGTTTTACTTACTCGTAGAGTGCTCTTCAATGTCACAAAATGTAGCATATTACAAGGTAGCATGCGCTCAGAAAATGGAACCCATTCCGACTACTCGAGAACATCTCAACGCGCGAGGCGTGATATTCGAAGTACGCTAACATTCCAGGGCCTGTCGTATAAACTTTACGACGAGCGGTAACCTTAAGGGCTCAACATGTAATACAAGTGTGATTTCCAGTTGGACGAAACTACTGTAACGTGAGGAGATACGAAATTCACACACCGGAAAAGATATGACACTCGTAGTTAACGACTTGCCAGTAAGCAAATGAATTATCGGTGACATGTGATACGAGAATTATACCAACTTTACAATGATACACAATAACAATATCTTTTTTCCCTTTCTCGTTTATTACTTCTTATTTACATTACGTACTTACGAAGTAAACAGAAAGTATTTTAATGTTGCAGTGAAACGTGGCGATTTTTCTTCAGAAAACTGGGACTGTGAGGCTCTTCTATCAAAATGTGGATAAATCTTACTCCTAAATCTAATAAATGTCACCGCAGCTCACATTTTTGGTGAACTCTTAATTTTTGGAAATTGGAAAAAATAACATTGTAATATTACAAAATTCATGATTTTTTCCTTACTGAAATCTGTTCTCACAAATTACATCTTTAAATAGCCATGTGGCAGGTTTTGAAAATATGATTATTTTTTTCGTAATGTTTAGTTGAAATAAAGGCAAATTAAAAGCAAACTTTCTCAAAAATTTTTCAATTTTTTTTCCAAAATAGAACAAAATACGCCTCTAGGTTCCATTTTCGATGAACTCTTAATTCCGGAAAATTGTAAACCTTACAAATAATGCGAAAAATAATGTTTTAGGGCCGCTACTTTCAGTTCTGATTTTTGTACATATTAGATAATATGTAATATGACGACGGTGGTTGGACGACGGACAATGATTCACAAACATGGTCTTGACGAAAATATTAGTAAGTGAACTCGATATACCTCATATATCGAATATTATGCAAGCAGCATCACAATATCTCGAAGTTCGGCTGGTTTTGGAACGTATCATTTCACTTTGCATTAGACGCAACTCAATGCTTCTTCTTGTCTATTCACAATTAAAACTCACTCTGTAAAGCGCGAGAAATGTGACCAGAAACATTTTGACATAAAAGATTCGTAATATACAGGTTTACTTCACATGATTTTCAGCGACATTTCCGCCTGAATGCTTTGCCAGTATATTAACGTATTGTTCATTATTCGTTAACGCATACAAGTACTTTGTCAATAAAATATGCGGAGTTTTAAGGAGGTGTGTACGACAGAAAACTGTCCTGTCAGTTAATTTTGGCTTGCAGAATCTACGTTATCCTCTTGGTAATCCTAATGTCTCTATGTTGCAATATTCCATTGCAATAATTTTTTTTCTTTCCACTTGAGTTTCGAGTGATGGAGGTTCCACTGTGTATAAAAAAATCAAAGAAATATTTCGCATTTATATTCCGTAATATCGGTGTGAGCATATAAAATTCCATCGATTTTTCATTTCAGTGTTAGCGCATTCAATTGTGTTCGCTAAATTAGCATGGAAATATTGAGTTGCAATTTTAAAAGGTTATCCGCATGCCCTCCCATTGATATTCCAACTCCCGTCTGGAAATTGCATCGCGTTCTATTCCGTCCTCTTTATCATCCACAAGCGGCAACGTCGGCAGCAAACATAGGCGTCGCATTTGTCTTGTACGGCCACTCGCCGCACTCACCGAACCCGCGGGATACGAAAGGCAAGATAAAACGCGCCGGGGTGTTCCGTCCTAGAAAGTTAGATAGATCGCTACCGCTTAAATCACGACCGACGCCAGATCATGTAACGATAACTAAGAGAAGACGGGCCGCGAGCACGTAAGGAAAGTAGCGTAGACACCCGAAATCGGCGCCTTCTTAACGAACGTAAGAAAGCCTGCCGCGCCGCTTCGGCGGGAGGGGAGGGGTATTGCTATTAATTTCCAAGATATTCAGGTGGAGGCAGATGCTTTAGGAGGTTTTAAGGGCCGTTAAAAATGACGCCCATTAAACGTTATCTACAGCTCCGGCGCGGCATGGCGCGCGGAGTGTTTTTCCGGCGAGCGGCGCGGACCCGGGGAACCGCCATCATTTTCTTGCCGGCGCGGCCCGCCGCATCCGGCGCTGCCTCGCTAGCCACGCAGGATACGCACGGCCGTTCGCCCGCCGGAACGCCCGCCCAAATACACGCGCAGGGCGGGTCCGCACGTCGCACAACCCATTGCGCGCGCTGAGTTGCGCCGCTTCTTTTCGGCTCGGCTCGCCGCCCCCGGCGCCCCGCCCCCGCAAGTGATGGGTTCCGCCAGAGCTGCAGTGGGAGCGAGAAAAGTCCAGATACACGGAGGGGCAGACTTTTGTATAAAAAATGGGTGGGTGAGAAGGCATTTTCTGTTCTGAGACAAGAAGAGATGGCGTTTTCATAGCAGCTTGCGAGTAATGAAATAATTGCGGGCTATTGTAGAAGTATTACGTTAAATAACACACAAAACTAGTTTTGACAACATAGAATACAACTTAATTCGTTTGCACATATAAATAGTGTTAGTAGGAACATTTGACGAGAAAGTAAGTAATAATATACCAAAACTATTGAACCTTTCTCTTCTTATATGTTCGTTTCCGGTGATTTCTGATGAAACAAAGTGTTTTACCCCCACTTATTTTAAAATAAATAATGTTTGTTAAACATAATCTCTGAGTAACTTGCTAAGGAAAGCTGAAGATGAAAGGAATCCGACGCGAAAACGTTTAAGCGAAACGTATTTTTAATTAAACGAGACGTAGAATTTCTGAGGACGGTAAATGAGGTAAGGACTAAAATGGTCGGGGTGGGTATGGACGTAAACAATTTGTCATCGAACAAGTTGGATGTTTTCAGAATCTCGTGAGATATTTTGCTTATTGCGTCAATTACTTCACCAGTTCCGGAAGTGCGCAGAAACTGCATGTACACCAACGTAGAGAAATACCTGAAGTGCGCAGTCGTTCGTACGTTTGCGTCAAAGGTGTTGCTTCCACAGGCGTTGAAATTATTTCGGATTTCCTTAAAAATATTTTGAAGTTTGAGCAAAAAATTATCAATTAAACACCTCCTTTCTATCTATTTAAGCAAATTATTTCAAATGCAACTTGTTCGTACATCTCAAAATAAAGGCAAAGATAATGTAATTGTAGTAATTCCTAAACCGTCCGAACGAATGCGTATGAATTGAAAAAGAAGAAATTTCTTATAATTCCGAATTTGAAGTTTTAGTAGAATGTTTTAGTCCAATACTTTAAAATACATATCATTCCACATCAATGAACCAAATATGTTTTTGACCACAAAGATGTCGCAAGTGAGGCCTTTGTTGAAAACTTGTGTAGTGTGTCATCGTATGTGTTCTCAGTTTGTCTTTGGAATGTCGTTCTCCCTGCTTCCTTAGTCACTTAATGGTTACAGTAGTATGGTTGGAGACAGTAAATTTCTCGCAAATTGATCACCGGGGCGTCGACCGACAGGAAAGCACCGCGCAGTGCCTTTCCTACGTACAGCAATGAACCATTCAACACAAGTTCTAATTATCGTTTCCCACTTACACCTCATAGAAATAGTAAATATAGCATGAATGCAATATCTCTTATTCACAAATATTTAGAGTTTCTTACTAATTTTAGTTTCTCGACTTTTTTTTAAGAACAGGAAGTATAGTAATTGTGCGCCGGAAATTAACTTTTCGACAGAAAAACTCTTATTGCCAGGTCCTACTACCGCAAAAGGGGGAAATATTGTACACACATGTAGCAAATTTCCTCCTCTAACACGTTGTGTAGGAAGAATCCATGCATTACGAATCCCGATACCGATAAATCCATTGATGGAGAAACGTCTGTCTGATCAACGCTAGCACGTAAACCGTTCAGGCGTTTTGCTTTTCCGGTGGGTATTTTACTTGAATCAACAATATTTTTGAAATTTTCTCAATGGCTTCATTTTTGTTATTAAAATTTGCCCTCGTATAGTGTAAAGAACTCTAGAAAATGGCGTGGGTCTCATTCTCGTCTCGTTAAAATTCCTGACATTTCGAAAATTGCAAAAGTTCAAATTTTTCGCCGTTTTTCTTCCATTACAATATTGAAGATAGAGATGTTTCTTTAATGAAATCTATTGTTCGAAGGCAGATGATATCAGATCATGTACTACAATTTTTTCAAAAACAGAAATAGTTTTCGCAGTAATTTTTCATGAATTATGGGTAATATTTAAATAATTATTTTCTCAAAAAGGATCCAAATTTTTTCTTTAATTTTTTTCGTGTATGTATTAAATGATGGTAAAAAATTAGTGCTGGTACGATTTTCGGGGAACTGTATTCTTGAAAATTGTAAAAGCATTAAGATTACAAAACTACAATATTGCAGATAGTTTTTGTATTGATTGAAATATGTTACAAAAATTTAAACCTTAAAAAGGCCATGCACATGTTTTCAAAATTGCAAGTAGTTTTCGTGAAATTTATGCTTGAAGTTATTGCGATTTAAAAAGACTTTTTTTTCAAAAACGGCTCCAAACTTTTTATTTAAATTTCTTTCCATTGATAGAGAAAATAAATCTTCACAAATGGGGTAGGTAGGTTTCGTTGAACTCTTGAATTTTTGAAACCTGTCAAATTAAAAAAAAGCGATAATATATGTACTGTTGCAACACCACTAGTTTACTTTCTCATCTTACAACGTATTTACGTAGTAAACACAAAGTATTGTAATGCGAAATGGGCGATTTTCCCACCGAAAAACTTGTATTTACCTCGTAGCGAAAAAATTATAAATCTTGTTGCTATTTTCGTAAGATTTATCCCCTTTTTCGATGCTAGGATCTGACAATAGGAGTTTTTCTATCAAAAACCGTCGATTTACGCCGGACGATTGCAAGACTTTCTCCTCACTATATACGTAGCAACGGGAGAAAGTAAAATTTCCATGTAAATAATGGGATAATAGTCATATAAATGAAAACTAGATTTGCCAACGTTTCGAAAGATATAATTACATCATCAAAGATTACTAAATTTTTCAAGTTCATTTCATCACACTAATGAGAGTGATGATTTTCAAAGACCCATTCTTCCTCATTAACATTTAGAAACTTACCATTAAACATTTTGACAACAACTGTGGAGGTGTGACATTCTGAAAGATAGTGGGTGAGAAAAGGGCTTTGGAACCATCGCTCATATCCCATGTTAGATGAATTGGAACAAATTTAGAAGTCCCTAATGAGGGATTAATACATTTCAAAACGCCAAACAAAATATTAGGCATACAACCAACATCTTGTGATCTACGTTAAGGTATTTTCAACGCGTAGTCGTGATTTGCTATATAAATGAAATTCTTTCATTTATCGATTGTAGTAACTAGCTCATTTTGTCGATTGTAGTCTCGCAATTCCATCCCACAACCGAATTAAATGATTCCAGAATTTATAAATACCACGAAGAAATCATTTTCTGAGAAGCTTTTGGATACAATGAGCGTGATGTTCAAGAATCTTGCTGTGAGGAATATTGCCTTCCTTTCTTAAATTGTATTAGACTTGGGTGCAAAAAAAAGGGTGCCATATCAATATGGTACAACCAAGGTATATGCAAGTTTAGTATTAAGTGGCATACAGTCTGGAAGTTAAAGGAAATGATTTATAGGCGTGTCGAAGTTCTCATGGCGATGGTGTTACTTGCGATATTTACGCTAAAATATGACTCTGAAAACTTTCTCTTTAGGTACTCTTTACCCTGTACATAAAGTAGAATAAATAAAGGAAAATTTGCATTTTTATTAGACTATGCAACAATGAGCACCTACAATTCTCTGTTGTTTCTTCTGATAGGGAACCCTGATGAATCGTACACACTTAATATAACTTAATTTCCTTTTTTAAACGTTGCTGTATACTTCCATCGTCAATTTATACAAATTCAATTAACAGTTTTTAAATAAATGGTCTACACAGAGATCGATTTCTGTAAAAGTCAACATACAGATTGAAAAGAATGAAAGAACGTGCATATCACAGTATGAAAGAACACATGACAAGAGAAAAATTTTAATAATGAATTTTGTGTCGTTAATAAATTAGTGTTCAGAGTGTAGTAAAGTGTGGTCGTTTCTATCCTTGTAATGTTATTATTGTGTTATTGCGTAGTTTGGAATAAAGCGTGAGTACTTGTCTACTACAAACAACTATTGTATAGAACAAGTGCAAACAGATGAAGTAATAGCTCCAAAATTGTTGGCGAAGCTCTGTATATCAGAGTTTTTCATTTTCACATTTATAGCTGTCGATCACTTTCAAGGAAATATATTTTTCTGTCAAAAGTGGGGAGAATCGTAACATATGGATGTAAACACTTTCAGCTCTTGATCGCCATACGTAGCGGTGAAATTCTATCAATCTCCAACGTCATATACTCTATGCTTATACAAAAGGATTTACGTTATTTAGCAGCTACTATATCGTTTGTATGTAATATTGTTATTAAAAGAGCAAAACTTCTTTGATTTATTACAGGAGTTTTGATATACTTAATTACGCATAACTCGGCGTGTGCTTAATGACTCACGCCCATAACTTCACCTGAAGTAGGTGAAAGTAGTACTTCTTCTCCCGTTTGGTGGCATAAGTTCCAAAGTAATATTATTAACACAGTTCATTTATGAAAGCACAGAAGAAAACACAGCTTCAAAAGAGTAATATCAGATCGCGTAAAAAGAAACTGCAGTCGACGTTTCTGAGCCGGGGTGAAAGGCCAGAGAAATAATAGACCTGGCGGCGAAAGATCGCCCGGGGAAGGGGTGAGAGTCCTAGGAGAGAAGATGGTTATTTTCACTTAGTCGTTTTCGTTTCTTTTTCTCTGCTAACACAGACCGAAATACGAACCCAGAAGCGGAGGAGATGGAAGAAGAAACGTGCAGTCTTCGGAGAAGGAGGTTCTGAGATTTCCCGCCGGTATCGACCCAGGACGATTATTATCAATTTTCACTCCTTTCTCCTATTACAACGCACGTCTCTACTGTATTGCTCTCTATCGTTACAATATTGAAATGGATGTTATAACTACTCCCTAAGTTTAATAATACATTTACATTTTTTCACAAAAGTGGGGAATATTCACATTTTAATGTGTAATAAAATAAAATTACCAACTCAAAGGAATTTGTTCTAGTTTAATGAGAAATTTAGATAAGAATATAAGGTCGGAATTGATTAGAATGAAATGAATCAATTGTAAATGGGATAAATTACTGAACTCAAGGAAAAAATTATAGCTCTTACGAATTAAGTGAAGCTTGCGCTCCCACTATTGTAATGAGTACATTGATCGTTCGACTTATAGACCATCATATTCGAATACAAGCACTTCTTCCAGTCAGTAGGATAGACTTGATTCAACGTGATCGACATGTATATGCCCTCATTTTTTGATGTTTTAATTTTGAGATCGCACTGCCACATTTTTTTATTGAAGAGCAACTGACTTCAAAAATATCTGAAGAGAACAGCATCAAAAAGTTTTGTTTGTGCTTTGTGACAGTGTATGTTAAAGCATGAGTGAATAGTTCCTCGGCAATATGTGCTTCATTTATTGGTTAAATGTTTATTAATGGAAGAAATATTAAAAAATTAAATAAAAGAAATTCATCAGTTGCTGTGAAGACATTTTGCAATCACCTGTGGTATGTAAATGAAGAATCAAACAATACAGCAATGTTTGATTCAAATGTTAATATTAAATCGAAAAAGGACAAGATAATTAGAAACGAAAAAATCGTTTCGCTGAAAGAAAGTATACCCCTTCTTTTAGGTATGATTTTAATTCGAATACTTTTTTATCTATTTAGAATAGATTTATTAGATCTTTTTCTTTGATTTTATATGACTGTTTCTAACATTTATTAAAAATATATCAAAGTTGTCTATTGAAATTTGCAAATTAAATAATTCAGAATTGAGGTATTATACTAAAATCACTAGTTTATTAGTGTTTATTTTCAGAAAAAGAAATGAGAACTTCATTTCTCAGGCAAGAGAAGAATGAAGTAAAGAAATTGGATGTCGATATTAACTTTCTGAAACATAGATCCGATGCTGGGATGCAGATGAGTTTTATTTACAATCATAAGAAATATTCTAAAATCTCGGTTACTAATGACACTGCAGAAAAGGGGTAAAATTGATGTGAAATTGTAAAGGACTCCTAATTTTTGTTGAAGATTAGTGACAATTTACTCGTGTATACAGTGTGTGGAAGACAATAGAAGACTTAAGACTACTATTCTTGAATATATTTGAAAATATACTATGTTAGTAAAAAGCATTATTGTTACAAAACCAAACTGAAATGTACGAGATGTTACTGTTCAGTGTTTCTCTTTCACAAAGAAAATTAGTTTTATCGGAGAAGATATATATTTTCCAATTTCTGAGTGAGGAGGACATACCATGCATATTGAAAAAAAATGGATAGGCACTAGATGAACTAACTGGTTCCATTATGAACATCATACTACTGAATTGTCACTAAATCTGATAGATAAATAATATCCGTTTATTTCAAAAATATATTTCTACTTTTTGAAACCAACTGATACATTTTAGATATAGTGAATATGGACGCAGGAGATTTATATTATACGCGTCGTATCGAGTTCCATCTAAAGCTAAACTGTATACTAACATTTTATGATCAATTAGATCAAATGTTTTTGGTAAATAAAGAAAATACCGAAAGGATTTTCTTGGTTGCTTATTGAAAAAACTAAAGTATCAAAAAATGGCCGTTTCCGTAGATTTCGATTTTAAAATAATCTACTATTATGTGAACATATGATATCATGCTTAATAAGGAATGATCGTTGTGAACGTGAAAAGTCGCTTTTTATAAATGAAAAACATTAAAAGAAAATTTACGTAGTTATGTACACTGATTGTGTCTGTTATCTTGGAGTGTGATTTTACCTTTGCTAGTTTAAAAATGACGGATAAAAAGATTGTAAAAAGTTCTGCATTAAAATGAATTGAAAATGATAGTAGTTGGGCAAGTACAGATGCTGAAATTCGCTGAAAACGTGCAACACGACTTCAAATCGTTAGTTAAAGGAATGTAGAAAAAAGAATAAAGCAGAAAAGAATCCATAAATGATTAGCAGAAAAAAGAAATTTAAAGATGAGTTATTTTAGATATACCAAACTTACCCCTTATCTTCCACAACGTTTATGTAGAAAAATCGCGGAGATTTGTGTCTAATAACATTCTCTCTGAAGCGAATTAACGAAAAAATTCGCACATAAAACGAAATAGAAGCATTCATTCATTTTTTCCTGTTACGCGCGATATCGAAAAACCCTCCGGGAGAAAGTTTTCCTTTTCGGAAGAGCATGTGTGGAGTAGGGCGAAAGTAATTCCGCGGCCGCATAGCGGTTTATTGAAGTGTTATGTCTTAGGGACAACGTGCTCCCAACCGGCGAAGCACGTGCGTCTGGCTCACCCTCCCATATCCCAGCCTCACTCTAACTCCTCTCTCTTTTTCCGGTCTTGTCCTCTGCCCTATTCCGCCTCGCATCGACCCGCCTTCCTCTATCACTCTTCCGAATATAATTTGCCTCGCACAACCCCGCGGCTTCCTTACTTCCTACTAGTTTTCTGCTCCATTTAGTGTTACGTCTATCGACATATCTTTACTTCTTTCTTTTCTTTTTCTTACGTGTGATTATATCATCCCACCGCTTTCAGTTTCGCATCCCAAATAATTTAATTCTCCAGATCCACGTACTTGCATTTTCTGTCGTTCCTCCAGTAACCTTTCTATACACGACCCCGTCTCCTGGCAATTTAGGTACGTTTCATGCCCAGGGGCCCTTATTTAAACGACCACCTCCCCTGTCAATTTGGGTAGGTTTAATGTTGCAACATCTATCGTTGCCTTTCTTGGCCGCGTATTCATCCCAAGAGCGGGGTGGCCGGAGGAGTGAATACCCTGGGCGCATCCTCTCCCTTCCCTCTCCGCCACCCGCCGCGTCCTCTTGGGTCGCGTGAGCCCGTGTTTCACTGCCGTCGTCCCTGGGATCCCCAACCCGTTGCGGCGCCGGTGGGCTTCGTGCTACGCCTCTCATATTCTAATTTGGGGTAATACGAGGCGTGTTTAAGCCGCGTTAACCAACGATTGCCGGGTACATTGTTATTTGCTCTAGAAACAAGTGAGAGAGGAGGCGAGAAGCGAGTTGCAGGACGGCGACGGGGGAAGGGAAGGGGGGAGGGTTGCTGCGGGGCGGAGCCCGGTCGTCCGGCCCTGGCCCGCCGTCTTGGAGGTGGGGCGACGCAGGCGGGGATTTGAGAACGGAGAGGAAATGGGACGAGGTAGGCGTGCCAGAAGTGAAGGATGGTGCAGGAGAGCCAGCAACGAGGGGGCAGCTGGAAGGGAAGGAACGTGAAGCAAGAGAAGGATGTGCACCTTCCAAGAATAAAATAAGGTAAGGGTGACTGAGAATGCGTGGCTTCAAGGGAGAGGTGCACGAGACTGTGACGAAGGCGAGGAAGCGGCATGAAAGAGACAAACGTATGTGTTTGAGAAAGATATGCGAGGACTATATTGAGGGAGTACAAGCTAGGACAAAGCGTTATGTAGGAGAGATGGATCTAAGGGCGAGAGGGGAGTTGCAAGGAAGCGGAGTGGTGGAGGAAAGAAAAGAGCGAAAGGTGAACGGTGGATGATGATGGTAAGGAAGATAGCGAAGAATGCAGAACTGATGCATGAAGGTGGAGGGTGAAGGATGGAGAGGGGAGAGTGGACGATGGAAGACTAAGGGTTGAGGACACAGTGCGGAGGATGGAAAATGGAGAGTCGAGGACGGAGGCCGGAAGGAGAATTCGGGGGAGGGTGGAGGTTGGAGGGCGGAAGGAGCAGACGGGGGAAAGTTGAGGACGGAGGGCGGAAGGAGGAGTCGGAGGAGGGTGGAGGTGGGAGGACGAAAGGAGGAGACGAGGGGGGTGGGGCGGAGTAGCGCGTCTCCCGCGCTCCAACGGCTGCGCGACCATCGATTTGGGCGGCTGGCGCTCCTTTCTGCAAGGCGCACAGTTTCCTCCAGCTCCTGCCACCGGCGCTCCGCTCGCACTCCCGCTCCCGCTCCCGCTCCCGCTCCCGCTCCCGCTCCCGCTCCCGCTCCCTCTCCCACTCACTCTCCCTCGCCAACGCTCGCACCGGCGTCCGGCCCCGCAGCCTCCGCCGGCCCCTCCCTCGAACCCCTCTGCTTGACTAAGCAACTTCAGCTAGAAAGATAGCGGCTTTTTTCTGCTTCTGTAGTTATTGGAACGGGCAGGTAAATGGCGCGCGCGCGAGCGGAGCAGGGGCGAGCGGGGCGGGGATCAGCGGAGCGGGGGCGGCGCTGCGGAGCGGGAAACGGCGCGGACGCGCGAGGCGAGGAGGGATGATGTGGAGCGGGGGGGACGGATGCGCTGTGCGTGCAGGGATGGGATGAGGCGGGGAGGGGATATTACGAGCGGGAAGTACTACAGCAGAACCAGGGCCGCTGCGAAGGAAAATATTTGGGCATAGAAGGGAGAAATTTTCTCAATTTACTAACTTTTCCCCTGTAATTTACTAACTTTTTAATGCGTGTATTGTCAATTCTGAGTCTTCAAATTACCCTTTTCAACTTCATTTACCATGTACATTGCTGAACATTTCATGAGCTATAGTTAACTTTATTGTACACGGTGCAACGAGTAAAATAGTTTGCAGTGCTCTATTTTATTCTGCGTGGTCATGCTGATAATCGATTAGCTCGCAAAATACAAAAACGACGGTAGCAAACGTTACAGCTCCCGCATTTACATTTACTGACATTCAAACTTAATATTTGCCCCCTTTATCTTGTCTAGCTTATCGACACGTTTCCGACAAAAGGAATTCTTTAATTTATTTCTTTTTAATTACATTGAGCCGTTGTTTTCTAATTCATTAGTCCGAAAAGGTAAGAGCATCCTCCAGAAAATAACGCCGGTAATTGATTTTGCCGTCTATCTCGCGCCCAGAAATGAACAGTTTTGAACTAGTTGTCTGTTTCGGCTCATATCTATGTTCCGTAGCCGAACATTTTTCCACTTCATTGCAGTACGCTACTGTTTGAGAGGAAATTTACTCTGCATGAGGCACATCATTAAGTTTCAATAATCCAATTGAGATTGATCAATCATTAAACTCATGTGTATGATTAGGACTGGGGATAATAATTCAAAATATTTGTGGTTCCAGGCAATAGCTGTCAGGCTGAAAGAAGAAACTATTATAAAAGAAATGTTCTGAAGTTTAGTTTTGTAACGTTCATTGCACAATTTCGTACACAAAAAAATTACCTCTGCTTGCCATCACTAAAAATTGTTCTCCTCTATCTTTATTTTATTGATGTAAACACACACTTCAATAACGTTACGTTGTAATTCCATTTTCAAAGCCGCTTGTAGAGTATTTAACATCAGATAAACGCACATTTTTTGTGTACGTAAAAAATTTCATAAACCTGTTTGGGGGAGGTAAGGTATGTAGTACATATTAAGGGTGACTGTTCACTGATAAGCATTTATGTCTATTGAACAAATGCTAAAACTAGCATGAAATTTCATTAGTATCCATTTTTACAACGATTGTAATATTTAGTTTTGTAACAAAGTAAGCGTCGCGCTCTACTATCAAACCAGGCGACTGCGCTGGTGTTTCCCACCCATGTATAAAACAAGCCATGAAGACTATTTGTAACATGACTATTTTGTTTATGAAATATTCTCACATATCACTATTTTGTTTCTAGAATTTCATTATTGCGTACGCGGTACTTTACATACATCAATTTACAACTTTATGTAAATCACAAAAATTTCCAATATAGGAATTTATGGCGTTCGTGCTGGTGAAAATCAATCTCGTCGCTCTCTATAAAGCACCTACATCAACTTAAGAAGCACATCAAGTTTTCATCAGCATTTTGTGAAGAATTTGACCTTTTGAGTTATCTCACTAAGTGGGCATTGAGGTCAAATATCGTACCGGATCACTAATTAACGTTCCGAGATTTATCCGCACGTGTGTGATTTGAGATTATAAAGTCTATTAACAAAATAACATTTTATTTATAAAATATACTCACATGTTAATTTTTATTTGCAATTTAATTATCATGTATTATGCGCTGGTGGTGACCGCCCATCTATAATACAAGCTGTAAAGATTACTTGTATGGTACTATCTCACTTATTTATTTATGAAATATATTCATACATTACTTTTTTGTAATTCGAATTTCGTTATCGTGTACGTAAAACTGTGCGTGGAAAAATTTACAACTATGTGTAAATCACGAAAATTTACAATTAATGTTTTTAAGTACGTTCAAGCAGCTATTGTTTACTTGTTTATTTTGTTTCCAGTTACGACGTCATTAGCCCCTTACGTGTACTGCAGGTTAAATCGCCGGAGGTGGTGGAGTTACTTTCCATCTAAAATTGAGATCCAGAGCCAAGCAACATGTCGGATTGTGGAGATATTTCTGTCGCCGCCTCAGCCTGAAGAATCTCTAAAGTCCCTACTGATTTCCTGACGTGTTTGGCAACGTTACATGCGCTCGCGCGAGTGTGTGTGTAAGGGGAGAGGAGATTACAAGACGGAGAGAGATCATGCGCGGTTCCCGTTGTAGAGGAAGTACCTCGGCATTCGCCTTAAATTGATCGGAGGAACCACGTAAAACCACCGAACAGAGCAGCCGGCCGCTAAAATTCTTTCAGCCAGTGGCTGAATTCTGTCTAGCTATCTAGCTGGCGTCAAAAATGCGCCACCGTCAGGATACGAACCCACGGTCTCCCAGTGAAAGTCACGGCAATGGCAACGGTTGTTACCTTGACCGAACGTAGCTGAGTATATTAGTGTCTCCACATAGCACGTATTTCGCCTTAAGATGCACTTCAACAACACATGAGCTTTTCTTAGAGAATCAAGTCTTTTGCGAGTGGTTAGAAAGCATGCGCCGAGTGTCGCGTTAGTCCAGAGGCTGCGCTGTCCGGGCGCGTCCTGTCCTCCAGCAACGCCGCTGCGCCCGCAAGTCATCGCAGTCTGCTTCCGGCTGAACGTGGAACGTGGAACAGAGTGGGCGGGGCGGGGCGGGGCGGCAGCAGGGCAGCGGCGGGGCGGAGCTCTCCGCACCTGCCCGCATCAATACTGCGCCCTCTGCACCGCCACCTCGGCCTGCGCCTCCACCTCCGCCGGCGCTACCTTCTCCCCGCCACGGCCTCATTAAAATTACTTTGATGTGGATGCGGCGGCCGGAAGGTGGCTCTGCGCCCGCTGGCTCTGGGGCGACGAAGCCTTACGCGCGCGGCACGCGGCCGCGCGGCAGATGCGGCCCCGGGCGGGGAGGGGCTGCGCTCGGGGCGAGGCGTTAGTGCACGGGAGGAGCTCGCAGTGAGGAGCGGAGGTGAAGCGTAGTGGACGGGACGGGGCGGGGCGGGGAGGAAAGGGAGGGGCGGGGAGGGGTAGGGCGGGATGGGGCGGGTCCGGGTTTGGCGGAGTTCGCGGTGAGGCGTTAAGGGGGCAGGGCGGGGCTGCGGGTGAGGATTTGTGATGAGGCGGAAGGCGGCGGGGGGTTCGGAGCGAGGAGCGGTGGTGAGGCGTTAGGGGACGTGGCGGGGAGAGGCTCGGGACGGGGAGCAGTGACATGTTAAAGGGGCGGGATGGGGCTCGAGGTGAGGGGCGCTGGTGAGGCGTTTGGGGCTGGAGCGGGAAGGGGTTCGGGACGGGGAGCGGAGGTGAGGTGTTAAGGGGGCAGGGTTCGGGATGAGGAGTGACGGTGAGGTGGTAGATGGCGGGGCGGGGACGGGGCGAGGAGCGGTGGTGGGGCGTTAAGGGGCGGGATGACGGAAGTGGGGGCGGACGACGACAGACTGCCGGTGATGAGGGCGGGCAGAGAGCACTGACCTGGAAGAAGTGGGAGGCGAGCGGGAAGAAGAAGAGGACTCGATGGGATGAAGAGCGAGTGCAGGGAATGACACGGAACATCAAGAGGAGAAAGAATGGAGTACGTCACGCAGCACATAGGGCGATTACAGTGAAACTGCCACCGGGATCTTGAGTGTGCGGAAAGTTTCGCAAACAAGAATAGCTGATGAGGACAAAACTAGAGAAATAATAGGAGACGGTGTATGAAGTGGTAGTGAAATCGAAGGCACAGTAGGATTTGATGAGATTGCAGCGGAGTGTGAACCAAAGGAAGTGGAGTTGGGAACAATAATGCGGGCGAATATAAAAAGTATATGCGTCGTAGTGTTCAGAATCGAAGCAAGTAGAGAGAGTAATTTCGACGACACAGAAAGGCAGATAATGAAAAAAACTGCAAAGTGAAGAATCCTTCGAAAACGTATACCAAAAACTAAAATATCAACAATTCAAAATTTAAAGACTTAGAGATTGCAAATTAAGCGTTCCAGAAAAGAACTTCGAATGCCGTGAAAGCGACGCAAAACGCGTCCCAGGCAAAGAAGTTGGAGCTGAGGCAGCGTAGAGCATTTCGGCGTGAGAGCAGCGGGCGCCGAGTGCGAGGCAGTGGGTGTGGGCGGGGCGTGGCAGTCAGAAGGAAAAGCGCAGTCGGCTGGTCAGACGCGAGAGCACAGAGCGCGGTGGGTGGGCGTGGCGTCGCCGCCAAAGACAGCGGGCGGGGCGGCGGTGGAAGTGGCGAGTGGCGGCGGCGGGGACTGCAAAGGTGCGCGGCGGTCGGCGTCGTGTGAGCGGGGTTTGGGGGTCGGTGGGGTCTGGGTCTCGCGCGCTTCGGAATTCGGGCCGGCGCCTGCGAAGCCGCAACGCCGGCAGAAACAGCCGCGGGGGCTCCGACGGGGGCGAGGGGGGCGATGCGGGGGCGGTGCGGGTGCGGTGCGGTGGCGGCGCGGCAGTGACGTCGGCGGCGCGGTCGCGAGACGGAGACGGAGCGCGCGGTTAACTCTCGACGCGCGTGCGTGTGCGCGGGGACGGGGCGCGGTGTGCGGTGAGCGGCCAGCGAAGGCGGTGACGCGGGAGGGGCGTGGACGGGGAGCCGGTCGTGGCCGGGGGCGGGGCGGGGGCGGGCGGCTGCCGGCGAGCGTACACACAGAGACGGGAAAGTGCGAAACTGGCAGAAAGGTGAAAACACAGCCAATTAGCGAGAACAAAGGCAAGGGGAAGGCGAGTAATGAGATGCCATTCCACGCTCGCCCTCTTACGTGTTCCGTGGCGCTGTGGCGTCCGCCTCACGCGCGCTACTCCTTACTGCCGCGCCCCTTCCGCCCCAACCTCCGCCCAGCCACGCCCCCTCCGGTCACCCTCGTCTGTCGCGCGACGCTCCACACTCCACGCTCCGTCGGCGACACCGGGGAATCCGTGGGGCCGGCCACCGGCCCGCCGAGCAGCGTTCCCATCCGCGATCTTTCCCGCCTCGACCCTCGTCCCTCGTATCTTCGCCCAGCACGCTCTCCCCGAGCGGGCCCCCAGTCGCCGCGATACGATGCGGGGCGATACGATACGACGCGAGTCTCGAAGACAGCCCCTTCTTGCGCCCCGCCCCCTCTCTCGGCACTCGTCCGAGCCCGGGGCGGCCAGGGCTGTCCCAGGCGGTGGCGCGGTGCGGGGCGACGCCGGCAAAAACAAGAGGAGAGCGTCGGGGCGGCGCCGCGGCTGGATCAGATTGCGGGGCGACGCTCGCGGGTAGCGCGGCGGGACGCTGCGCGACGCGGCGTCCGGGCCGCCGGGACGTCGCTGCGCTTTTTCCCGAAGCGTCTCGTCATTATCGCGTAACGAGGCGGCCCCTCCCCGGCGCTCGCTCTGCGCCGTGACGAGTGCTCGCGCGATAACCCCGCGGAGCCGACGCCCGTTCGTTACGCCTGCGACGCCCCCGCCCCCGCCCCGCCCCTCTCCATCCCTTGTCCCCGCCGCGCAGCCCACCCGCCCTCGCAGCCCTTGCAACGCCGTCGGAGACGCGCGCTGCGTACCCCGTCGGCGACGGTGCTCAAGCCGTCCCCCGGCGTCGTAAGCTTTCTTGCGTCGCTGTTACCTGCCGCTGGCGTTGGAGCTTTCGTCTCCGTCACGGCTGCCTCCGCGCTCCGGTCCGCGTTCGGTGGGGCTGGTATCTAGCCTCCGACGCACCGGTTCTCTCTGCCTACCGTCGTGGCTTTGCGCTCCTGCCACCAGCTTGCTGCGCTGTCTTCGCGGTTTTGACTCCTTCTCATACATTGCTGTTCTTTCATTGTGATACTTTCTGTTTTCATCAACATCACTTTTTATCACGTTCTTTTTTTATGGTTCAACAGCCATTAAAGTTTTCCTTGACTCCAATGGATCGATTGACAAATTGCTTAGTGGTTCCGCGGGGATCAACTGCTAAGTATTGGTCCCGTAAGTGTAGTGCATGTTTTCCTCGGGAGGTGGCGGTGATCTTCCACTGGATGGTGACATCCGACGTCGACCTACCGTCGACGTGTTCGACGTAGCTATTTAGCTAGTGTCGAAAATCCTGCTACCGTCGGGACTAGAACCCAAGACCTTCCGGCCAGAGGTACTGCAGTAACATCTGTTGATGCTCTGAACGACCTCTCCTGGTCCTATTTCCGACACTAGACGGAGATTTTTCTACAACAGTGGGGACTATTTGAGAGTGGGTGATCTGTCTATCGCTCGATCTTACGCGATGCGAAATGAGGCCAGATTGGGGAAGGAATGATTGCGCGCGGTCCATCGCGTGTTCTAAGAGAGTTCCACCGACATTCGGTTGAGAGTGGACAGGGAAAGTATGGGAACTGCTGATCAGAACAGTTGGCTCACGAATTCAATTCCAGCAGGCATCACATACTGACTTTTTCTAAAAGCATGGCGCAAATTTCCGGCACCTAGCGGGAATCGAGCCCACAACCTAATAATCACCGGTACATTGAAGTCATAAAGCGTAACCATAACGGTCGTCACCAATGTTAGTGGAATCTTTCCTTAGATATTTATGCTGATCACTTTCTAAACTTCTGGTGTATTAATATGTTCAAATTGATTTCAATTTCAACCATGGTAATTGTGGTAATTTCGTCGTGTCACTAGCAGCAATAAAGGTATCGTCAGTTTGCTCTGCCTTATCAATTCATTAGTCCACAACGTAGAGATATTTTTTTAAATTTAACCTTTATTTACAATCTGTTCGTACATCAGAACAACAAGTAAATTTTTTGACTACGTGACAAAATAAATGAATTTCCTTCCTTTATAACCTCGGCAGTGGAAGTACTCCCATGTACTCCCCTAAGATTCTCCGTCATATTCCCAATCTCATTTGAATGAAGTTTTACTTCACTCTGGTCCAATGTAGTAGAATTTAATAGAATAGTAGTGATTCAATGCTTCAAATATTCTTTAAGTTATTAAATTCAGTTTTCAAATTTCAGATTTTAGATGATACTAGGAGAAAATTAATATCATTTTTCTTCACTATTGAACTGTTTAAGAATATTTTTACCAATTTTATTAACTTATTAATACTTTGCTCTTCTAGGTTGTAACAATTGTGACATATCCCCCTTGTCCTGTTATCGTTCGCTTTCATACACAATTCTGTTTACACTTTTAAGACTACAATCGTTCTTACTGCAGAAATACTTTTGCCGATCCTAAAAACGGCAAATACTCATGACGACGTGGTTCTACATCTGCATTCAACATCGGAACTGAATGTACTAACGATTATCTGTCAAGTCACTGAAATATCACAATTATGTCCAGTATGCTGGGAGTCGACTTTTCAAAAGACGGAATAACACGATCTTTACGCATCGCTATAACACTTTATTCAGTTTAATTGTGTATGTAATGCAATAAAAGTAAGATCCGGACGGATTCTTTCCCTTGCCCTCGAAACTCCCTTTCCAGTTGGGTCCGCCGCTGCTGCCGTCTCGACCTCCGACGTCGGGGTGGTGGGAGGCGGGCGGGGGCGGTTGGGGGCGGGTGGGGGCGGGGCGGCCGGAGCAGGCCGGGATGGGGTGGGGAAGAATAAAGTAACCATCGATCCCAGCGCGGCGGCTGCTCCGGCGCGAAGCGGCGTCGCCGAGGAGTTGTTACGGCGGGGCGCGTTACGGGCTCTCCGCTCCCGCTCCCGCTCCCGCTCCGCCACGCCGCTGCCACCGCGCTAACGTCCACCGCCCACGGTTCTCGTCTCCCGCCACCGCCCCCGCCGGCGCTGCCACCTCCACCGCCGCCACTCGGTACAACAGACATGTAGCGGAATCCGCACGTGTCCCAGAAACAAAAGAGCGTCGTATAAAATTTTCATCTAAATTACGACGAAGAAACATATCGCTCCGCGCGGTCGTTCGTCTCGCAGGCGGCGCGAGTGGTCCGCCGGCCACGTGTGCATCGCGGAGCGCTCCGCCCCTCCCGCTCTCCCGCTTCCCCTCCCCCTTCACCCCTCCGCTACCCCTGGCCCGATGGATCACATTCCGCCCGTCCGAATACGCGGCTCACGTTCCTAACTTCCCTTATTAATGCTCATTGCCTTGAGTTTCTACTCGGGTGGTCGTAATCTACGATAGACTTACGTTGTAACTTTGAAGGTGTGATGAATCTAAGGTTTGTAATAGTTGTAGATGTTTATTTTTTGGTTGCTGATTTATTACATACGCGGAATACTGCCATGTCTATTTAATTCTCACGCAACATCTTCTCCTCTCTTTCTGCAATTCTTATATTTACTATTCTTATACTTATTCTTATACGCCATATTATACGCTATAAACGCGCAGAGTATACGCCATATACTCACACCATAAATGCCACATTGTATTATACACCATACCATATTTAATATTACTATATTATACGCCATCACTAGTATATAGTTTTGCGTGGTTAATTCAATTTATTTACATTCATTTCTATATGCGTTATTTATCCTTTCGATTCACTTCTCTCCTACAGTCTCTCCATCTTCTCTGAGCTTTACCCCCTTCCTTTTTTCTGAAAATTTCCTGAACAAACTCACACGTACGCTAATTAACTATTTTTAAAATGACATGCCCGCACCAGCTAAGTTTTATTTCTCAACTGACCACATAACGACTCTATCTTGCATTAACGTAATATTTCTCAAAGTTTTATGCTTGTTTTCCGCCTGTCAAACTACTGTAATGTTTTAATATTTTTATTTGCTACATTTTTGCATATTTTTACACTATTTTCTCTTCTTGCCGAACATGGATTTTAAGGCAGAAAACCAATATAATAATCAATTAATGCAGCATCTGGTCTTGACAGTATTTTTTGAAAATCTTTAACGAGAAAGTTAACCCTTGTATTGAATACTGTTCGCGCAAGGAAAAAAATACTCATTTGCACAGCTCTGAATGTGTTATAAAAACCCCTTCGTAATTACAAACTTGCCATAACTATATTTTGTTCTTTAGACAGTTAGTTCGAATAATAACTTCATTTCCGATGAAAAAGCGTGCCAGAAGATAGATAATCTTTCTCATAGAATCGAAAGAAATAAGCGCAAAAGGAACGTATGCAAGGATTTGAGAGAAGGCCACGAACTTTTTCTGCAAAGTGACGTACCTTTATTCCTTCTTGCTGTCTCAGACGCCCAACCTTTGCATGACCAGCTACCAGCTTCCTCACGTCGTCTTTGCCATTACGTTACATTTTTAAGTTTCATTTTAAGCCGCGAAACTTAGGCCTCCAAGCCTGTTCTTCATTTTAACAAGTCGCTTTGACTCAAGTGAAAAATGAAGCGGCTGTGTCTCATTTTTCACTTTTTCGTTCGGGTAGGTTTCTCGTGTGTTTTCAGTCCACGCTCCGCGAGCGCTATCTTTTGAGTTCTTTACTGAAGAAACCATGTCAAGGATAACTTTTCATACGAAAAGTATTCTCGCAAGTCATACGAAATTGAGAGATTTAGTAAATAAATAAATTAATAGAAATTAGAAGTACAATCAATTATTTTCTACGAATATTTTACTGGAATTGTGCATTATATATATACATTTTTACCAATGTGTTATATGTACGATTGTGTATGTACTTATAAACTGTAAAAAAATTCTACAGTAAGTGTGTTTTAGTGTAAATGCGCATATCATAAACATATATGTAAATATGTATTAAGTAAATTCGTCACTCACATGAAATGTGCAAATGCACACATGCAATTGTGCACAAGCGCATTTCATTCCCGCACTTGAAAACCGAGTTTTCCCTTCCCTAGTGTCCCCCACCCGTTCTTACCGTCTTGCTGATATACAGTGCCCCATTCCGCGTGGAGCAAACGACTTACTCTGAGCACCACCACGCCGCTCCTAGAACACGTCGCACGCAGCGCTCCACTCCTCATCTCTCCTGTCCCTCCCCCTGCGCACTCTGACCCTGCGAGCCCCACCCGGGAGAGTCTGCCGCCGCCACCACCACCGCCGCCGCCACCGCCGCCGCCGCCACCGCCGCTGCCGCCGCCACCGCCGCCGCCGCCGCCGCCGCCACCGCCACCGCCATCGCCGCCACCGCCGTCGCGCGGTGCCTAATGAAATGTTTTCCGTGTGAACGGGGCCTGTCCCGGCAGGCGGGGACGCGCTGACGCGAGCACGCCGCCTCTTCACGCTCCACGACCTCCGACCCGCCCCCGGCCCCTCAGCTCCCCGCTTCTTCCGACCCACCCGCCCGCGCCTCCCACACCTCCACGCCGCTCCACCTCCCAAGCGTGCCCCGTCTCTCCCGCCACCCAACCTCCTCCTCCTCCTTCTCCTCGTCTCCCCACCCCTTCGCCTCCCCGCCCCTCCCAATGCCGCGCCTCCCTCCGCCCCGCTCGGCCCTCGTCCTACCTCAGGAGAAGGGCTGCTCTGCTCAACTCAGCCCCGCTCCGCTCCGCTCTGCTGTGCTGTGCGTCGGGCGGGCGGTGCCGCGGCGCGGCGCACAGCGCCTGGAGGACCCGGCGCCGGCGGCCCTTCGTCAGCCCTAGCCTCCCTCCCCTCCCCCGCACTCGCCCCTCCCCCACCGCTCCTTTGGCCCTTCGTCAGGCGCGCCTTCACCACCCGCTTGCGCTCCCGCCCCTGCTTTTTACACGCTCCCTCCCTGTTCCCATCGCACCTCCCCGGAAACGTATTTCCTCCTGCCATTTCTCTTTCACTATCTCTCACCCCTTTTTTTGTAACTCTCCGTTCTTGCTGCACTGTTTTACAACACCTGAATTTCACTTCGTCGCTTTGCGACTCTCCTTGTTTCACCCACCTTTCTCTCTTTTAAAGTAGTCCCTCTCACTAATCTTTCTTTGCAAATCGTTTATGCCACATTTTGTCCTCTCGTCGTGTTCGCAAGCACAAACACTGTAATGGATAAGTGGCATCAGTGCTAGCGTTTGTTCGGAGCTTGACGTAGTGTGAAAGATACGTTATTTCGTAGGACGGCAAATGTGGCGTTGACGATGAGAGTCAGGGGATCTGGACGTCGATGCTGTGCTTCGGTTTTCGTTGACCCTTCGTCAACAGTGCTTTTTCTGAAGTCTTTCTGAGTCCTTAGCTTCCTCTTGTTCACCGTGTCACGCTCCTACACTTCCTTTTTTCCCCTCGCGCGCACCTACCCCATCCTTCGCTCTGGGGTTTTGGTCTCGTCTTCGCCTCCGGCCCTTCGTCAAGACTCCGCCCCTCTCTTGATCTGCCCTGGCCAGCGCGTCCCCCATTTTCGAATCCCCCGCCCCTCGCACCTCTACGCACACGAGCGTCCCGCCACCCTCCTTTCACCCCCTAAGCTTCCCTGCGGCAGTTGTCCTCTTTTACTCCCCTCCACCGCTCCCTCCCTCGCCACCACCTCCTCCAGCGAATCGCTCGTCGCCGCTGCCAGCGCCAGGTCTGCGCCAGGAATGTTGGGTAAAAAGTTCGCGCCAAACGAAGCAGAGCTGAAATTCTCAACATCGATACGGTTTTTACTCCCGGCAACAAATCAAAAGTTCCGTAAGGATCTATCTCACGATCTCTCGGGAAAACCGCAGCCATCTTCAATTTATACTTTTCAGATTTTAACTCCTGAACAGCAGGCCAACACAAAAGTTTCAAATAAAATATCTTCCCGGAGATACCATTCAAATACACGAAGTATTATTACTTCATTTTACATTTTAGCTGAACCTATAAAACAGGCTTCGCCTGGAACGTTTCAGCGCCAGTTCTCAAAAACAGACAAAATCGATAAGCAAATTCATTTAATTCGTAACATTTTATTATCACTTTCAATTTCAATTTGCTTCAAGAATAACGCGAACGCGAGCGGCGCATTAAAATGAAACGCGGAAGCAGGATGACATGACGGAAAATGAAAGAAATCCTGTTAATAAACGCGCGATTTTGATGTTCAAGATTCGTTCGAAAGCGTGACTCTTATTAAACGTGAAAATAAAGTGAATTATTCCCTTCACAAAGTGGAAATGTACCGATGATGAGGCGTTGGTTTGCTATAATCAAATAGACAAGGGAGGCATAATGAAACAAGAACTGATCACACTTGAAGGTGTCTGTATATGTGAGTTGCATTTACTTTCCAAAAGTCCTCAAAGAGGATAACCATTAAATATTCATACAGTCTGCAGAGATACATATTTGCGCATTTTGAAACAACTGTTTTAACCGCTTGTTTGTGAACGCTTTTTAAAACTAAATATTGACGGTGCAAAGCAAGATATTATAGAGACATGTGTATGGCTTACCTTTCATTCTTTTTGTGAAATGTAGTTTTAGTAAAAAAGTATTTTCACACAGAAGTTTGACATTTCTACTCTTTTCAATTTGCAATACAAGCAAATGAATATTTCAAAATAATTTTGACAAAGAAATTTTTTTTTACTTAAAATGAAATTCAAGTATACAGTAAAGTTTTCACTTTAATAATTCGCATCATGTGTAATCAGTTGTCTATATAATTATTTTCCAACCCGCACAGAAATTGAAAGAAAACTCTGCAGCCTCCGGCCGTGTAAGGTATCCATGGTTTCGTTAGATACGCAGAAACTCGAAAAAATGAAAGTTCCCATTTTGACTGAAAAATGCAAATATTTTATTGCATTCCGCCTATTCTAATTCTGCGCGGACCGGTTGAATTCTCATACTCAATGCATCACTGCTTACGACACACCTCACGCCTTGCAACAGCAAGGCTCCAAGGAAGTGACCGCCCGAAATTAAATATTTGCTAATAATATGTTGCGTTACGGAAGAGCAAGCTTTTTGATATTTTTGGTATGTAAAAACTGTAGTCCTGTGTATATATGTATATACTGAAATATATTACTTTAGTATTCATGAAGGCTGTATTTGTTTAAATTTTTAATTTTTAATTTTAATTTTAATTTTAATTTTAATTTTAAATTTTGAATTGAATGAAGTGTATTTTATTTGTTGTTTTTGCGCAGAGCACGAGCTTCTTTTTGGTAAAATATTTTGTGTGTTTTTTGTTCAGCATCATGTTTCCTGTTTCGTTTCAATAAATTGTTAATAGCTTAGTGTTAAGTCTCATTATTAAACAATGTTAAAAGCATTTTCATGCTTAATAATTTCAAATTTTTAATTCGATTAAAAGAATTCGAAAATGGCCAGGACCCCTCAAAGAAAAGAGCGATACACGTCAAGTGATACCTCCCTTGCTCAAAAATGGGTCTATAATAATTACTTAACATTCTTGACTTTCCTGGCGATTTCATATGCTTCTATCTGCTATCAATTTTTTTAATGTAAAAATAATAATAGTGTTCTGGAGAGACACAAATGTTGCCAACGTCCCAACAGCAGATCGAAACGTGATGAAAGACGCCTTGCCTTCCCCAAACAATAGGCTGGAAGAGATCTATCCACGGATGATGGGTAGGTGGGTGGATAGGCGAACCGACACCACGCGCGTTAACAAGTTACTCTATGTACAATGTAGAGCGAAATTCTTTTTTAACTTATATTACGGCAGCATTTTTAATTCAAGAGAAAAAGTGCTTCACACTTAGACTAATTGGCCATAGTTAATGTGCAATGTATTATGTCCATGTTATAAATTGAATACAATATTAGAGAAATATAACTAATAAAACTAACTTAACATTCTCGTAACGAAAAGACAATTGACAGTTATTACATCAAACCGTAGTAGACAGAAATTCCTTGTGCGTCGTCATTGAAAACTTTATTACATGTTAGTTGAATAAATAAAATGGGCTCACAAGATCATTAAAATTGCATGGATATAATTCAAAATAAATCAATAATGTAATTATAGATATTTTCGTGAAGAATATTTCATATGTTTACAGACATATATTGGCATTTGATCGAGATGTCATCTATCTATATCAAAAATTATAATTGAACAATTTTCATTTTCATCTTATAAATGATGATCCATCATTTAGAAATGGATAAATACATAATGAAGTAATATTTAATTTACAGAACGTGTACGACTGTAGTTCCTAATTTGAAAGATTATTTCATGAATTGTATGACGACGTAGTATTACAAACAGTTGATGCATGTCGTACTCTCTCTAGAGCAGCAGTATAAAAAGTAAATTTTCACTGTAATGAGAATACTTGTTCTTAATGAAGTACGAGATAATATACTTCTTATGAATATTCCAGCTAGAAGGACATATTTCAAGGCGATTTGAGTCCAAGTAATTCACTAAAAAGTGATAAATGAAACTAATGACCAAATTTTACGATGATGTCTCGTATTAGTAAATAAATCGTAGAGAAATGTAAATAGGAGAAGGTTCAGACGCCAATTCTGGAAATACAATGAACGCACTGATTTCATATTCATTGCGTACACATTTTTACACCATTTCATTTTATATTTTGGTTTTAACGATTGTTCATTATGATGAATAAATGCATACAGAATACGTTACTCGAGTTTAATTCGGTCACATTCACTTTGTAGTAATATATCTGACCCATTAGAATGATTAATAGTTCTATTTTACCAGGTAAGCATTACTGAATAAATCATTTTGCATTCAATGTTGCAGAATATTCACCATTCCTCTTCAAGATAGAAATCATAAGCTACAGTTCACAGATTAGAAAACGCATGTATTAAATATGTTAACAAAACTAATGGGAAAAGAAAAATCTGAGAAATAATAAAAACTGTTCAGTTCTGTCAAAACAAATTCAGTATTATATTTATTATCTTTACTTAGGATTTATATTCAACTCTTTCTGTTGGTTCTCCCATGAATTGTTTCTCGTTTCTAGAAATTCACAATTGAATAACGCTTTTGCAAACCAGCATCATGTAAAGCTACAGAGTAATCACAGCATCCAAAAACTTCCGATTGGGAATGATGGGTTTAGCAGATTCTCATGGTCGGTGTTCAATACTGTTTAAATTTTAAATTTAAGTGCTATTACCATTGTTCCTTCCTCCAATTCAATGTTGACGCAAATTACAGTTTGGGGATTTATTTAGTATTTATAGAGACCTTTTTGCACACGTTACATTTTTTAATGAAAATTGAGTGCAGTATTTAAATAAAAAATATTATTACTATTCATGAGGAAAAAGAATAATTTCAACATTTGCTCCATGAATCAATGGAAATGTGACGAAATGAAACTTAAGTGCCGTAATCAGGATCACCTCTACCCATTATCGCAAAGAATCAGTTGAAAATCAGTTGGATATTATTAAATTCTGTGAGATGATATTTACAATTGTTTTTCACATATTTGTTTCAGGAATGTTGCGCTAAGGTTGTATGGTTACCCGTGGAGACTGATACCATTTCACCGGCCCTCAGACATTAGAAAAATGTATGCATACCAAAAATATATACAATTCATAATAATAATAATAATAATAATAATAATAATAATAATAATAATAATAATAATAATAATAATAATTACTATGGTTTTAAGTAATGCTCAAGCCTTAACTCTTCCGTCTAACCACAATAATACACACATTTTACACAATAAATGTTCCCTATTTATTTACATTACCGTATAACCATCCATACGCCTGCAGCGTCTACCAAGCAACGTTTAACGGCCCGAGTGTACCAATGATTGGCAGGTCGGGGGTTCTATACCAGCAAGGTTTCGGAAATTTATTTGATGAATCGGTCGGTGCCTGCCAGAATCGAATTCACAGTCTGACTCTTCTGATTAGGCTTGCTCCGACATTCGTCTGAAAGTGATAGGGGTCCTTAGACGGAGCGCAATATTTCCTTTCCCTTCACATTGAACCCTTTATCCTATAATTGGCATAAGTATTTGAAGAAACAGTACCTTTCTGACACATTTTTTTTGATTTGAGTCGCAATTCTAATATAACTCATAAAAACGTCAATATAATAATAATAATAATAATAATAATAATAATAATAATAATAATAATAAATTACACGTGCCTTGCTATTAAATGGCATCCGTGATATCAGGTATGCCAAAAATGCAAAGATATCAGGGGTGTCAAGGATTGTGTTATCAAACGACGTAATGCTGGCAGGAAGGCCTTGCGCAACTCGCGCATGAGGGGGTCGCTAGTAAATAGCACATTATGCAAATAGTTTATAATGTTAAGCTTTATTTCATTAGTGCATGTTTTGAAAGCGAGCAACGTTAAGAACGAGTTTTCAAATTTGTACGAAAGGTAATTTTTGGAAACAACTTTGCGACGTCACGGGTATTCAACATCTGTGCGACAGACGGTGGTCAGCAGTTCGGTTTACCGCTGACGCCCACAATTCTCTTACTGTGATTGAACAAACGGATGATGAGTAGTGACGCAATTATTCATGCCATTAACGGCAAATATATCGTAATCTGTGCCATGCCATTTTATAAACGATTACTGGTAACGAAAATGTCAATTATACAGCTGAAATATAAAAAAAGGATTTTATTGCATCTGTTTCTTAAGAATGTGTATTTCTTGTTAAATTACTCATGTTCGAGTAGAAGTAAAATATTCAATGGTTATTAATTTATGTTTAAAAACAAGAAGAAATGTTATACTTGAGAACTGTTAGTAAAGATCGAATCAACAAAAACGATATAGAAAAACTTTTTTTTTTAATTTCACGAGGCTATTAGTAAATGACTTGTCTTTTTTATTAACAGGGATTCATGTATTTTGAGGACAAACATATATCTCCGTTTTTAAAACCACAATTGAAAACTGGACACATACAATTTTTATCTACCTACACAAACCGTAATTAATAACCATCTACGTTTTTAGAACTCCATCTAAAACACATTGCATGCGTATCGGTCGGACGTTTGGATTCTCGACCGAGTCCATTTAAACGGAACGGTCGAGCATTTCTGCCTTCCGCGCAACTGAGCGATTTTCTCGTTGTCCGTGCAGGGTTCCGTTCCGACGATCCGCTCCGGATGGAGCACACATCCTGTTTACATGCCCCGAGCGAATCGACCCGAGCGTGATCTTACCTTCTCGTGATAAGCGTCGCCATTTTGAAAGCGAACGCTCCAAGTAGAACGTCACACAGTGGCGCGTGAGGGGGCGCGGGGGAGGCTAAAAAGGGACGGCAGAGCGAGCGAGCGCGGGGGGAAGGGGAAAGAAGGATGAGTGGGCGGGGGTGTGGAGGGGAGGAGGGGGTCGAGCGTCGCGTCGCCGGCGCCGGAAGCTCGTTGCCTCCTCGGCGGTGGCCGGGGGGCGCGGGGGCAGGGGGGCGGGGCGCGGGGTACGAGCCGTGAGGGGGCGCGGCCGTTGCGGGCCCACGAAAAGGGCGGGCGGGCGCGCGGCCGGGAGGCCAGCGGCGAGGCAGGCGCAGCGCAGGGAACGAGCGCGGCGCGGAGGGGAAGCACCGGAAGCGCGCGGCCGGAAGCGCCCCAGCGACGGTGGCGGCGGCGGGAGCGGGACGGTGGCAGCGACGGCAGGGTGAAGGGAGCCCGTCAGAAACTCGTCGGCCGCGCTTGCCTGACGAGCCGGCGGAACGCACCCCCTCTGCTGCCCGGTCCCCCGTCGCTCGGCCCCGCCCACGGGTCGTGCACTCGTCTACGCGGTCTCCTCACCGCCTCTGCTATTGGCACCGGAGCATGAGCCCGAGGAGGAAGGCGAGGGCAAGGGAGAGGACGAGGGCGAGGACGAGGGCGAGGACGAAGACGAAGACGAGGACGAGGACGAGGGCGAGGACGAGGACGAGGATGAGGGCGAGGGCGAGGGCGAGGGCGAGGGCGAGGGCGAGGGCGAGGGCGAGGGCGAAGGCGAGGACGAGGGCGAGGGCGAGGGCGAGGACGAGGATGAGGGCGAGGACGAGGGCGAGGATGAGGGCGAGGACGAGGGCGAGAACGAGGACGAGGACAAGGACAAGGACGAGGGCGAAGACGAGGGCGTGGGCGTGGGCGAGGGCGAGGGCGAGAGCGAAGGCGAGGGCGAGGGTGAGGACGAGGACGAGAGCGAGGACGAGGGCAGGGACGAGGGTATGGACGAGGGCGAGAGCGAGAAAGAGGGAGAGCCGAGGACGCGGACGAGGATGAAAGCGAGAACGACAGCATTGGCGAAGGCGAGGGAGAGGACGAGGGCCGAGGGCGAGGGCGGGGACGAAGACGAGGGCGAGGACAATGACGAGGGCGATGGCGGGGGTGAGACGAGGGCAGAGGCAGAGCGCGCCGAGGCCACCTCGATCGAGCGGGGGGCGGACGTGCGGGTCTGAGGGCGAGCGGTTGGGGTAAGTGGTGATGAGTAGGAAGTGCTGCCCTCCCCCAGCCGCCCGCCTCGCAGGAGAGCTCGGATGCAAATTACGTTCTTAACAGGCGCAAACAGGCCGTCTAAGAAACACTAAATTTTCCGCTGCCATCGTTCCCAACTGTCCAAAGAGCTGAAGCAGACGATCGCCCCGCCGCAAGCCCGCAGTACCAGAAAACCTCCGCGGTGCTGCTCTTTGGAGAGAAGGAAAAAGCACTCGGAGACGTTTGCGCCTTTCATATGTCGGCCGTCCTTTTGCTACTGCATTAGCGTCGCATAAATCAGAATTACCAAGCAGCGTAGTCTCTCCTTGTGGAAGCTGCGGAGACCTCGTGCTACAATGATCTTCTTTAATAATTGACGAGAAGATGTAAAGCCATCTAAACCGACACAAACAGCACGGATTCGTTTCTCCTTTTTACTCCAATTTTAAGAATCAAATATCATGAAAATGTATTGTTCCCTTCTTCATACACTCTTTGTTTCTTCTCCGTTTCCTTCCACCGCACCTCTTCGGAGACTCCTAAAAGATATAAATCAGAAATAATAATTTAGATCTTACATAAGGCGGCGAGATTCGAAAAGTCTGTCGGTTACGAAACCCTTCTCTTCCGCTGCGCAGGACGAATTTTATTGAGTAATGGTTTCCGAAGCCAAATGCCATTGCCGGGAGCAGAATGTTGTAATACGAGGAGACGCTCTCCACTTTCTGCGAA
This sequence comes from Teleogryllus occipitalis, assembly GCA_011170035.1. NCBI lineage: Eukaryota > Metazoa > Arthropoda > Insecta > Orthoptera > Gryllidae > Teleogryllus > Teleogryllus occipitalis. The sequence continues at coordinate 201,967 of BLKR01014776.1, read as the reverse complement.
GGGACGGGAGGAGAGTGCGTGGGAATTCGGCGAAGACGAGAAGACTGCTGCTGGGAGACGCGGGGTAGACGAAGAGATGTTGTAAGGAGAGATAAAGAGAGGAAAACGAATTTTCCAATGAAGTATTTCCTCAGCGCAGTTTCATAGAGTAACTAGAGACTAGATAACCATCCTTTGTAGATTCTTAGTTTATAAGGTATATTTCTAGGTCAATTCTTTGACGTATGCTAGTGAACGCCGATACCTCTGCGATCAAAGCGGGTACGTTTTATTTCGCAATATGTGTAGAGAGAAGCTATATTACGTGTTTCTCTGTAGCAGTCGTGCAACTTCAAACACGCGTCAGTATAGGGTTTCCTATCCACGCGCCATTGCTGACAGAAACACCACTTCGATTTCTGAGATTTGTAGTGTCTGAGGAACGCAGGTGCAAGAACAACAAAAAAGAAAGCTAGGTGAGTAAAGATGACAAAAAAGATAGGTGATGTTCTTGCCCGGTTACTCCAACACTCTCTTGAAGTTGATCGAAAGAATCACATAAATAAATGACACTTTTCTTCTCAGCTGTAGCTTGTTTAGGAAATCCTTCATTAGATCTTCAACCTAAGAAATACCTACTTACGAAGGAATATGGATTTTCAAACCACAATGCAGTGGCAGTCGGGAGGATGTGATGAAAATTGTTACGAAACCCAGATAGTTCCATCAATACCGCCACAGATTTTGCTTAGCCAGGTGCAATTTTCACAGATAATATCAACTAAACTTAACTAATTTAACAGTTAACAAAACTTTATATTCAAAGATAGACAATACAATTTCTACAGAAACTATAATTTCATATTTTTGCATCCATACCATTTTAAATTACAGCTTGAAATCTTGGATTTTTTAATGAAAAACGTATTTTTCTATTACAGTAATATCATTCCATAATAACACGTATTCAAGACAAAGAAATAAATGAAATAGCGATTCATTAAGGTTGGGTATACGAATGATAGTATTTAATGATATCGACTTCATAATCTCGTGTGGGACTTTCGCAAGTGCGAATGCCCGCGAATAAGGATAGATGCGAGCAAACGAGGTGAAACGCGAAGACAAGCTAGGAATTTAGCATCAAAACAATGAAGAGAGAGTCGATGAAGAGGGAAAAGCGATGGGAAACGGTTGCGTGGGATCGGAGCGGCAGGGCCGCCAAGGGCGGTATAGCGCGGCGGTGCGAGGTCCGCCCCGGGACGGGCAGCGCGGAAATCTGCCGAAGACAAACGCACGCGTACACAGCGCGTTTCTCTCGCCGTGGCTGTTGTGCTTGACAGCGGCTGCCCGGAGCTTCGCAACCGCCGCCACCTCCACCGCCACCGCCGTGGAGCGGGTATCGAGCGGGGCAGTGATGGTGATGTTGGGGATGGCGAGGGCGGGGGTGGCGGAATGCAGGGCGGGCAAGCGGGCGCTAGCGGACGCCGAGGAAGCGTACTCCGGCCTGCTGAAGCCTGAGCAAGAATAAATGATGGCAGCCCCATCGGCGGCGTAGGCGGCGGGGGCCGCGAGGAACGGAGGCGGGGGCTGCGAAGCGGCGAAGGCGCTCTCTTCCCGCTCCATGCGCCGGCCTCCACCGCCGCCGGCGGCCTCGCGTCCCCTCCGCCCGCACGTCGACCCCTTCGCGCTCATGGCCAGCCGCCATCCCCGGCTCCCGCCGCCAACGTGACCACTATCACCGCCGCCGCCACTACCACCGCCTCCACCACCACCGCCGCCGCCACCGCCGCCGCTACCGCCGCCGCCGCACTGCGCCGCAGCGCCGCTACCGCCCGCCGCCACCACCGCCGCCACCGCCGCCACTGCCGCCGCCGCCGCCGCCGCCACGCCGCCACCGCCGCCACCGCCACCGCCGCCGCCGCCACCGCTTCGCCACCGCTGCCACTGCCGCCGCCACCGCCGCCGCCACCGCCGCCGCCGCTACCGCTGCCGGCACCGCCGCCACCGCCGCCGCCACCGCTGCCGCCGCCACCGCCACCACCGCCACCACCGCCAACGCCGCCACCACCACCACCGCTGACACCGCCGCCACCACCGCCGTCACCGCCGCCGCCACCGCTACCATCGCCGCCGCCGCCACAAGCCGCCGCCGCCGTCACCGCTGCCACCGTCGTCACCACCGTTGCCACCGCCTCCCTGCCGGGCGAGATGGGCAGGGCGCCGCCGCCGCCGCGTCGTCGTCCTTGCGAAAAGAAGTGGGCCCAGCCCCGCGTCGCGCGTGGAAACCTCTCCGAGTCGCCGGAGGACAATGCCAGTGGATCCCCCGTCACCGGATTCGCTTGGGTGCCTTGCTGCTCTGTGTGTACCTTCGGGGATGAGAACAACACACGTTGTTCCGAGGTGTCCTTCGGTTGCACTCTTGTTATATTCACTCCACATCTCAGACATGGATTGCCTTCAGCGGCACGTTTACTCTATCATCAAATAGCTTCTAGAAAATGAGGTATAGTCACCGACTCATTTCATAACGAATATAACGCTCGGTTTGCAATGATATCTTTATTTCGAAACATTAATGAAGGATTGAATCCAGCAGATATGCTCTTGAGTGACTATGATTAAATAAATAATTATTATCACCATAAAATGTTGCATATTTTTTCTTGTTTTTATGACATGGTATATGTTAATTATATTAGACCTTTAATGTTAATATAGGCATAACAAGCGGTATGTACTGTGTATTTCCTGTATTTTTCATTTACCACGTCGTCTGATGAATATTAAGTCCTTCTATCATGTCCACCACATCACTATCAGATTGTTTGGACCTAGAGAAATTTTACATCAGAAGTATTTCGCTTGAAGGTACTCAGAATGAAAACACTGATGCTGCCGGTGGTTGAAATGAATTTTGAAACGTACGTTATAACTTTGTTTTCGTCAATATAACGCGAATGGATCGAGCGGAAATGGATGTTAGTACTCAAGGGAGAAAGTGAATACAATCTGTAGTCGCTGAAGAGATGCGTTTGCGTTCAACTCATAACTCTTTGCTTCCGTGTGATGAGGACTGCAACATGGCCAGTGTGTTTTGGCAACATGGAATTGCACATTGTTTCATATAAAAAACGGTCATGAAAGTTTTCATTAGAATTTGCATTAAAATCTGCATTAAAAATTGGAGGGAATAAGATGTATTATTTGCCAAATATTCGTGGAATGTACAACGTCATTTTTCTGTAATACATTTTAAAATAAAATTGTTTCCTATACTTTATTATCCATCATCAATTTGGTGTGGTGATGTAGAGTCAATGACAATGCACAATGTGTGGCATTTATAAGTAAATATGCACTAATAACAAACAAAGGCGTTCTATTCCCATTTATATTTCGTACTATCATTCAAAGTTTGCAACATGTTTTATTTGATGTTTGGTAATGCTGTTCGAAACGTATAAGTACTTGCATTCGGGATATTAAAAAAAGAGTGTTTTAAAAATAATTTACTGTAACTGAAATTGACAAATACAAAATTCACTCGAAATTCAATTCACAATCTGAAAATTATATTACGAGTATATTGAGTATTTCACTGTAGATAACACTGGGTAATAAATTTTAACTTTTAGTTCGCGACATGAATGGAACCGATGTTGACTTGTGCAGTAGACATTCCTGAACACAAATATGGCAATGAAAATGTCAGTTGACTCCGATATCATTAGTTTTCGTAATAGTTACTTTCACAACAAAATATTCATCATGAACACTATAATAGTATATAATCTTTTATCTTAACTAAATCCGCATCCTACTTGCTTTCCTCTTGCTTTCTTGTTCAGGAGCATCTCTGGATACCGATCAGCAACACAGTAACGATGAACTTACTTCACAGGCCTACATAACGTTTTTCGAGCCACAGAATTTGCTGTTGAAAACGTTCAGCATGTTCATTGCTCATACATACACAATATTTAGGAAAATGTTAATATTAGAATTTAAAAGCGTGATTTGAGAGAGATATTTCTTCTTGTCATAAGATGGCAGACAAATTCCCTATAATTGTCTGCCCTTTTGTTTCCCAAGCAATTGATTCTTGGAAATATTTTCATGTCTCTCTTCTAAACAACATTATGTTATAAGACACACAATAGGTTTTATATTTATATATATATATATATATATATATATATATATATATATATATATATAAGGTCATAATATATAATAAATATAAATAAGAGGTTATAACAATAGGTCATATTAAAACATTTAGCCAATATGTGGGCTCTTTGATCTTTGATCTCTTTGATCTCATTCTGGGAAAGTTTATAAATATATATGTAATACATTGAAGACCCTTTTGATTTTTACAATGAGATATTCTATCTTTACTGTCTCATTGACACAGGATAGTCAGTGTTTAGTGTAGATTTGCTGGTGTCCCGTTAATATATCAATGACATTTAAGTCCCCAAAGATTTTTCATTTATATTTGTTGTAAAATTTAAAATCGAAATAGCTAGTAGTTTGAGGTCAGTACTTGATAATTTCGAATGTAAAGCATAACCACCAGCAATAGAAGGTAACTCGTCTTCTGATTTCAAGGAATATCATTCAGGAGATATAGGAATTGGAAGTTGAAGACTGTGAGTCTGTGATATTTTTTGACGGATACGATTTATTTTCTTACTTAGACTGTGAAGAGTGCTTTGTAGAGCAGGGCTGGACAGAATTTGCTCGCCGGATGTGCCGCCGCCCGCCGACCGGGCGCCGCCGCAGTGCAGGGAAGCGCGCCATCGCTACCACTTCCAGCAACTAATAGCAGCCACTTCCAGATGCTAATTCGACACAGCGGATACTAATAAGCGAACTGAGCTGGCTGCGGGAACTGATATTTTAATGATTGATGTTTCCGGGAACTCAACTGCTATGGTCATTAGTCTCGTTTGTGTAGCGAACGTTTTTATCCCGAAAGACGGCGGTGATTGCTTCCCCGCTGGATGGTGAGATTTGGCGCCGAACTACAAGTTGGCTTGCGGAGGATTTTCTTTCAGATATCTCTCCCATCAGGGCATCGCTCCATTCAGTACAAGTTCAAAGCTCCCAACATGTGTATTAGAGTAGTCCATGAAAGTGTAGGTGTGTGTAAGAATGGGGGGAGGCTAGGAGAAGGAAAAAAAGGGAAGATCGCGTGCGACCCGTCCTTCCTTGGTTATGGTACTGATCCGGCATGCACTAGGTATTGATAGAAGGAACCATAGAAAACACTCAATCAGACCAGCTAGCCACTAGATTTCTCCTCCAGACAGTAGCTGAACTGGACCTAGCTATGGAGCTTGTGTGGAAATTTCACCACTGTCGGAGCTCCAACCTTAGGACCTCCCGGTCACAGTCGCTGCAGAGGGAGAGAAAGCGTAAATGGCTCTGGGCTAAATTCAGCGGGTATGAACTGATAACCGAGCCGACCGATAAGTGATGCTCTCGCTCACCAAGAGCACGTACTGTCGAGGCTTGTACTAGACCTACTCCATTGTTTCCTTTACTCTACTCGTATTTCAAAGCACGAGAGGGAAAAAATGTGTAGAATCTCAAATTATATGTAAAGGTAAATTAAGTTGATTGTCTACATTTTTGTTTTGTTCAAGTTTGAAATTAATTGTGCTCAAACTTCAATTGTTGTTGTACCAGATTCGTCATTTTCTTTTGTCTGATTCCTTGACTAAAATTTCTTATATTATAAAGGTATATTGTTAATAGTCGTTAGTGAGTATTACATTTATATTTATCGATTGATTTTCGGGCTGCAAGCGAATTGGGATTGTAATCAAAACAGTGATGTATTGATGAGTAACTTGTATTTAATTACCAACTGAAGTTAATATGTAATGACAACCTGACTATGACATCTTGTTCTTTGACCATCGTCCGTGAATCTCTGGCATCCTACAAAATGAGTTCTAAATTTCCATTCACAGAACTTCATCATAAACATATGAATGTATATTCGCAAAATACACGCCACGAGCTGTATGAAGACTGGCATAATTTGACAGAATTTTCAATACTTAGCCTTTTCGTGAATTCACGAGATACGTAATTTTGATGGATGATACAATTATTTGAATGACGATGTTGCAAGGGGAACAGGTGAAATGGGAGAACCCTGAGAAAAATGCTGCAATCCTGCTTTGTTGACCAAAATATATTAAACCCTATTAACCATATTATTCGACAAGATTATGAACCTTGGTACCCATAAATAATTAGTTCATTCTCTGATCATTAAACCAAAAGTCATCTATTTTGAGAGAAACCTTACTATATTATTATTTTTTAATTTTTCTCAAAACATCATCAAAAATCACTCTTTACATGATTACTTTTCCTTATCCGCTATTACTATCACTCGCACCACCATTGAGTGCGGATTACATCCAAAAAGATCAGATTGCCTACCTTTTTCCTTACGATTTTTAAAAGTTGCAGTTTCCTTTCTAATTTTCGATGTAGAAATTGCTCTAATCTTACCCGCCATAATTATTCAAACCTCTTCTAACTAATCACATTGATTATTCATACTAACATTCTTTATCATATTTTACTTCTAGGTTTATACGATGAAGGAAATCAAGGAGCATTACAATGAGAAGACTAGAGATTAATGTTAAATATAACATTCCCTATCCGCCATTACTATCACCGCTGCCGTAATCGCCATCGCCATCCCCATCTCCTCCGTCAGCGTCGTCACCGTTGCCAATGCCGTGGTCGTCTCTTCAATTTGCTCTATCACTGTCACCCCACCTCTTTCCGTACCGATCTTTCCGCGTGCAACGCCACCACACTGCCGCAACGCATCGCCACCGCAGCAACGCCTCGCGAAGCTGAGACGTTATGGGACCGGGGAATGAGGAGAGAAGTAGGGCGGAGCAGGACAGGGTAGAGTGGGAGTGAGGCGGGGTAGGACGACGTGGGGGCGGCCATAGCGAAGCTTGGGGGGGTGGCGGGGTTGTAGTGGTGTGGCGGAGTGGGGAAGGGCAGGGCGGGGCGGAACGGGGCTGGGAACGGGGCTGTGCGCGGAGCGGGGCGGTGGGCGGGGCTCGGTTGTGGGCGGAGCGGGGTCATGGGCAGGGCGAGGCTGTTGGCGGGGCGGGGCTGATGGCGGAGCTGGGGGCGGGGCGGGCGGTCTCGACAGCGCTGCGGAGGCTGGCTAAATAATAACTGGCGCCACCGCCCCTATGGGCGCGGGCCTTTTTCCGCGTAACAACGGTCCGCGGCCGGAGGAAACCTTTTTGTGGAATTTGGTATTGGAATTGTTCAGAAGTCCCTCGGTCCTAATTTTCAACTCCTCTCCAAAAAGGTGGCCTGCCACGTGACCACCAGTTTTCGATTCCTTCCCGGTAGATACCGAAAGCAATGAATACGTTACGTAGTATTTCACGCGTTCGGTCAAATGCTTCGCTTCAAACAATTCTAAGCCATCTTCCGTCATCTTTGCCATCGACATTTTTCTCTTACATCTTTTACATCTTATTTATCTTGTCGCTTAGCCCTCTATCAAGTGTCTTAATGTAAATCTTTAACGCTCGTAGATAACCATCTGTATGTAGACATTTTATTTTCACTTGGAAACTAATTGCTAGTCTTTTATTTTCAGAGCAAGTCGAATATTTTTTATTGTTATTATTAGTATTTATGTGCAATGTTCGGTTGCGAAGTCGACTGAAAGGAATGTGGAAGAAAGACAGTACTGTTTGGTGTATTGCAATGCAGTGTGGCGAGGGAATGGAGTGCTGAGAAAACTTGCGCGGTGAAATTATAGATTATTTTATTATTTTATTACACGTCACACACAGTTAAAAACTGTCTGACCTGGTGCAGGGAGAAGTGTATTATATGCATGTTTTATTAATTCTGGGTTTTCTCCCTTAAACCATATCAAGTTCAATTCTGAATACAGAAAGAAATGAGTGTTTTGGCAAGAATTATTAACAAAATATTCGCTCCATTGTAATAAAATCAATTTTCAAGGCAAGTCAGTTATAGATTTGGGTTCATATCCCTCATCATGTCCTTCGTAAAGGAATATGCTTCTGTCGCGACAGCATAGAGAACGATAATTTCAATAACAATATTTCCCACTAAACTATAGAAGCGCACAAATAATGAAGTTATATGTATGTCCAGAAACAAAACATGGGTACATCTCAGCATTTGCTCAAGGGATCAGGCAAACTGGACGATCGTGAAGTGATCGAGGTGATCGACATTGGGATAGTAATTCAATCTAATTGTAATGTAGAGTACTTTATTGTCGAAGACTAAGCTTAAAGACGAAAATCTAAAATATTGTGCCATCAAGTTCCCACACTTCATTGCAGAATAAAATATAATTTAATCTAATTTAAAAATCGCGTTTAAAAATTAAAAGCGAGAACGGTATGCGAGTTGAGTAAGGAAGTATTTTTGGGGTAAATATTTTTTTCTTTATATTTCTATAAATATATTTTAAAGTAAAGTAGAAATTAAAGATGTGTTAAAGTGTTTTATGTATACTGTGATATTTCTTTATATTAAGCTCGATACTATTAACACTGTATAACGTTTGTCAATGCTGTAATTTGTTTCTTCACGCCAGACATTTCTCTTCCATTTATCTTCATTTTTTACAATTTTTTAGGTGAGCTCAGGGAAATGTTTAGGCAAGTGTAAGTTTGTCTAATCACAATACCCTTCCCGAAATATCATTAAAATTGCTCTTCATGCCATAAATATTCTTTTATTAAGGTGTCAAAAGAAATACACTTTAAAAATTCCATTACAGGTAATACATCAAGCCGAAAGATTTTCCCCCAATATCCCGTACTTATCGTTGAAATAAGCTGCGTATCTAACAGGTAAAATCGCTCGTGAGGGAAACGACGTGGCTTGAATACATAAAACATAGAATTACTCAGTTGAGGATTCTAAATTGGCCTCCCTTCACCACGTCGTGTAACCTAATTCGAAGTTGAGGCAGAAGGAAAGAACGAGGCTTTCCATGAGCGAAGAAAATGACTCGCTTCCTCCGCCGGGGACGCGAAGCTCCCAAAAAAATTCCTTAAAGGGGGATCTCCGAGGTGACGAGCATCACCAGCTGCTACTCTCCGAACGTGTTTCTACGATGATGATAGTGGTAAGGGTGGTGATGCTGATGATCATGATCATGATCATGATGCAAATGCTCTCGACTGTCCGCGTGACGCCGCGTCGAAAGTAGTGATGCCATCAAAGCCTTCGATGCGACATCATCAGCCCCTGTCATCACAGTCTACGTCGCGGCGCCCCGCACATCTGAGAGCATTTGCATTTCTCTGGCTGTGGAATTCTTCGACATCACGATGACGATTATATAATCCTGACAGCCACACTCGACTTTCGGGTGGAGATAATGTAAGAGGCTTGTGTTTCTTATGCTTTCTACGTTCCTGGGCAGATGATAACTGTGGAGGTTTGCCATTGCCTTTCGCAGCTTAAAGGATGGTAGAGTAATCATAAGAAGTAAATGACGATTTTTATATGGTTATGTTCAGACGTGAATTTGGAGACAAAAAGTGAACTTCTGAGATAATTAAAATACACCATCTATGCTTGACATACACCATATGAAACCTTGAAATACACCATGCCTAACAAGTTAATAAGAATATTGAAGTTGGAGATAGCCTCCGATAATTTTTATAACAGTGGATGCATGGAGACGCTCTGTAGTCACTACATAACCCATCCCAATTGTCCAAACACCACTTCGGTTCAGAACACCATACGAGGTACTCTTAAAATGATCATTGTGTACCATTGTGCATGTTGCATTGAAACAGTCAACATCACAAAAAAAGTTCACGTTTAAAACCAGTCACACACGAATAGCAAAGTTGAGCTTTTTTAAAATACTTTTTATTATCCTTGTTCGACAATTATGTCTTTCAAGGGTTTTTATGTTACATTTTATATACAATCGTTTTTAACTACATTTCATCATACATGTACAATGTTTGAAGACAATCATATTCGAAACTAACAATTAAGGATACCTAGGAAGGGTCCTTTGAAAAATACATACAATATTTGGATTAAAAACATAGATATTGAATTTAGAGATGTTTGAACCTGAGAAAAGTTGATCTGTAGACCTGCCGACACGCTGATAATCTGCGCAAACCTATTTTATGCTAGCGCAACCGCAGGTAAGCAACTCCACGCATAAAACTTTAACAAATGTACTTAAACTTGCACTTTGTGCGTTAGAAAAAAGTATAGGAGGAGCAGACAAGGTCGTCTGCGTCTAATAGTTTAGTTGCTGCTATTTTAATATGCTAGTCTAATAGTGCTAATAATGCTAGTCTAATAGTTTAGTTGGTCTGCTAGCTTGGCAGACCAGCCCTGAGGAAGACCACGAAAAGATGGTCGAAACGTCGGCAACACAGTCTTCGATCCAGCGTCACCCGGACAGCCAAGATCATTCACATGACTCCTGCCGCGGAAGCATACGACTTCCCATATGAACAGCGCATTTGTGCACAATAGTCTCGTGGCTCAGAGCGAAGTCGCTCATCTTCCATCAAGGAGATTCGGGTTCGATACCCGTCGATTCCTGGAGAAGCTCATGTGAAATTTGTTCCAACAAAAGAAGTCTACCAGCTTCACTGGGCCTAGTCCAACCCCAGTGAAGTGTCCTAAACCCTACCTCTTTCCTCATTCTTTCCCAATACTGGCCACTTATTAGAGATGCAGGAGCACGTAGGAGAAAGGCACACGCCTTTCTCCTGTACACACACGGAGATGCTACCTGGCGGTCCTCTTTACATCTGACTGACGAGAGGAGACATACATAGACAATAAGTATTAATGGAGGGTTACTCTGCTATAAGCGCTCTGCGCTCGATCAGGGGCTTTGAGACGTGTTTGGTCGATTAATAAAACGACTAGGATGCAAAATATGTTTTTTTTAAATTTCGTAGCGTGGACGACGCGCCTTCAGTCTACGGAGCTCTGATAGAGCATAACTTCTGCCGTTTGCGACAAATTCGATTCGGAGTAATTGACGTGGCGAGGAGAGATGATTTCTGAAATATCTACGGCTCACTGAAAATACATATAACCAATGGGAAGCAGTTCCTTTCGGACACATATTTGGATGGAAAGACGAGAGCGGTTTTCATAGTAAGAGCACAGAACGTTCGGAGATGTTCGTTGTGAGATACGATGCAACCAGCCCGAGCGGCAGCGAGCCGCGGCTTGCCTGGGCAGATACAGAGGGTCAATCTGTGATTTGTTTCCGTCCGCGGGCAAATAGCATTCGTGTTCGTTGGATTGGGCGCTACGAAGGGAATCAGCCCGCCTAATACATATTTAAAGATATCTGCTTGCCCTCTCAGAAGTCTTATACCTACAGGATAAGTCACGTAACTTTAGCACCTCCTGCACTTTTTGAACGGTTGAAGTTACTGTAAGGCAGGTTTTACGGAAATGCCCGAGGAAATGAGGCTAATTGATTCATGCATTCATTTCTATTTTATCACTTGTATTTTACGAGATATTGAAGTAAATTGTTTTTTCAAATGGAACTATTCATATTTTTAGTCTATCGTGACGAGCGTGAAAAGACAAATTAAATTTATATATATATATATATATATATATATATATATATATATATATATATATATATATATAGAGAGAGAGAGAGAGAGAGAGATAGTCACATGTTAGATAAGCATTTCTTTGAGTAATTTTGATATTTTTGCGACTCCTGTTTAACGGATATTTTTAATGTAACTGTCCGCTACTGAAGGTCACGCAACGCTCTGGTCAGATAAGCAACCTTTTCTAACCATAGCAACATGAACTTAAGAATCATGCATTACTGGGAAGTGGAGAATCTGCGTTGCAATATACTGTAAAGGATTACGCCCCGCCGCAGTCTTCCCGCTCGCTCCCGACAGAACTGCTCCGACCAGGTGTTTTCGTGCCGCAATCACCCCTGCCATCGTGTCCAATCTCAGCATTAGATTCGTCCCATCTACATCCCACGCCACCAGCTCGTCCTGCAATGCTCGCCCCCCCCGTCACACGACAACTCTCAGCGGCAATGAAGCCCAGGTAGATTGGGAATTTGATTTAAATGAAGCGTCATCATGTGCCGCAGAACCATCTAGTAGAGTTACAACAAAGTGAACAGAATAAAAACTTTCTCCATGAAAAAACACTAAGATGTGCCCAGTTTCATGGAGATCGGCCAATCGGTGTCGAAGTTAATCGATCTCAAAGAAACTAACATCCATTTTTATATAAAGAATTTGTCTGGGATCGAGGGATCGACAAGTCATTGATAACATGATGTGAAAATGAGATACGTGTATGACACGAGAAATCATCTATATCACAGTTACATAGTTCAAACACACACCCTTTCAACTCGAACCAGCAACCTTGGACTCCACGTTCTTAGAATATAGCTCCAAGCTCCTGCGTTAACAAACCAGGTTCGTCTCTGGAAGGAGGTGTCAAATTATCTCCGTTCTACCGATCGAAGTTCGAAGAGTTGCTCCGTTGACAATGACCGAGGCCATTACCTTGGCGACCGCACTCGAAAATTAACCCGCTTGGAGATAATGCCCTACACAATGGGTGGAACAGCCCGCTGCAGACCCTAAGCCTTGTTGCCTCAGTTAACTTACCGCTGCCTCCACAATGCGGGCAGACGGACAACGGCAGCTCGCGCTGTTCTGGACGTTGGCGACCGTCAGCGCAGTTGCCTCGATATAACGGAGCGACGCGGTAGCGGTAGAAGCTTCGTAGTGTAGTACTCAGCTAAATGAAAACATGCTCTAGTGCGAGCAAAATATAAACCGTGGCTTCAGCACAAGAATAGGGAATATGCGGAGTATTACTAAGAATATGACTTGTCTTTTACCTTTTTGTACACGCTAGCACATAGTCTTGCTGGCGTTTGGGTTTTACGAGTTTCTTGCTGCAATTTGAAAGCCCGTCGTTACGTTTCATCACGGGAAATGAGAACTAGTCTGCGCTTGCCACTCTAGCAATTGCCGGAAAAATACAAATGAGCTCAAGGTTACTTTTGCCATAGATGAGTACTAGCGTGTGCAGAGTATCGTATACATAGTAAACGTAAACAGTAACTACGTAAGTTGGAAGTTAAAAATTAACAATAGTTCTGTTAATAACCATGTTAATATTCTGTTTAGAATATTCGATATGGTTTAGATGAAAAATGTGTGTCAATAGAAGGAAGATCACCCACGAAAAACTTATAAGTATATAGCCATGCTTTCTTTTTCATATCTTTAATATATTATCATAACGTACACAAAAATAACCTAATAGGAAACCAGATTTAAGGTACTCTTGCATGAAATACATCTTTGTATGCTTTGGTAATTATATTTTCGTGGTCAACGACAAACAACAAGGCATTCTTTTTTTAGAACGTTAATGAAATAAGTTTTTTTTGGTTTCTGGAACAAGATAAATGAGAAAAACATGTCGTCAGACGTGTTGTACTTTTGCATTCTAATTTGAGGTTATTTATTTTGCAGCAGATTCAATCATGTGTTCATTCTGGCTCTCAACTCTTCATGTTATTCATAGATTCTGTAATACATTTTACATGCATTTCTCTCAACTGGTGTTTGTGCCTTCTAAAGATACGTGAAACACTCTTAGATGTACACAAAATATGAAAGCAAGTCTGAATTGTTGATATATCGAAGGGGGATACTTTTCAAGTGGTCATATTTCTGAAACGATTAAATTATTTAATACCAAATAATCATGGATCTAAAGATACGGTATTATTTAATTTCCAAACTTAATGTATCCAGCGACTCGATTTTATAACAAAATGTTATTATAGGAAGTTATGAAAGAGGTCAAATCACATTATAGAAAAAATAATTGAAAATGTGAGAGAATATTTTGTTGAGTGAATATCTTTGAACTTCAGAACGCCTAAAAAATTATTATATCTTTGATAATTACTACATATAAAACTGTGTCAATGTTTACACCAAAATAAACTAGTAGTGTTAAACAGCACATACTTTCTCACATTATTTATAATTTGGCAATTTACGAAAATTCAGAGATTGAAACGAAAACTAAACCTGCACCATTCTTTTAGTCCCTTCTTCTATCTGTGGAAAAAATTTAAAGATAAAATTTGGAGCGGTTTTTGAGAATTTTGTTTAGAAATTGCATACATTTCAAGCATAAGTCACGCGAAAACTATTGTTTTTTTTAATGTATAGCCCTATTAAAATAGCTGACTGATTACAACATACTTTGTTTGAGGCAAAAATCTCTATCTTCAATTTTGTAGTTTTGAAATATTAACTTTTTGCAACTTTCGAAAAAACTTAGAGTTCGCCGAAAATGGGACTAGCACAATAATTCTTACCGTCCCTTGCCACACGAGGAGTTACCGAAAACACTGGAGAGGTTTCTGAGGAAAAATGTTTAAAAAATTAAATTGCCTATTTTTCGCGCACACTTGCCCGAAAACTACTCATATTTTCGAAAAGTTAAACATCATCTCATTTCAAGATGTCTTGAAAGAATAGATTTCATTGAGTAAAAATCTATCTTCAATATTATGGTATAGGAAGACGCCCCAAAAAATTGCACTCTTTCGAAAAATCTGTGATTTCAACGAACATGGGACTTGCACCATGCTCTTAATCGTCCTATGCCCTACACAAAGGCAAAGTTTAATCAAATAATTTGGAGCCATTTCTGAGACAAGTTTGAAAACGTTTTTTTCAAAAACATTTTTCATTAAATTTCATGTAAAGTACCCTCGAAAATTAAAGTAGCCGATTGAATCTTCCAAAGTCTCGAATTAGTTCAGATCGATTGAGGAATTTTGAAGAAGATCGACTGAACGGTTTAAATGTTGACCACAGACGGACAGACAGACGTTTTGCCGTCAATATATTTTTCGGTGTTAAGGACACACAAAATATGTATTCTGGCCACACCACGTGTTAGAGGAAGTAAATTACTATACATATAAACTTGATGTATATACTTTTTCGATGGGATTACGATTACGATTTCGATTATCAGGGGCCGGCAATAAGAGATTTTCTGCCGGAAATTCGCCGTTTCTCGTCTCACATAACTTTCTCTTCTTACGAAGTGAGTGCGAGAAAGTGAGAAGCATTAAGATATTCAACAACAGAAACAAATACCACACTCTTAATGTTATGGTTTGTACCGAAATAAATACCAATTCAAATGTAGTATAGAAAATTTCACTGTGTGTAAATTCTCTTTACTTTTTGGAGATAAATAAATTCGTTTGATATTACAATATTTATGTATTTTGATCTACGGAATGCGGCTATTTGTTACTTTTTACTAAATATTTCATCATTAATTCCTACATTTTCTCAATTTCTTTCTGCGAATCGGCCATCATTGAACCATGCGATTGAACGTGGGTCCTACCAGGGCTCAGACTCAATATCGGGTAGGTGCACGTCACATTTTCTATAGAAGGGAATCTGCAATATAATGCACATTCCATTTTTATATCCAAGAGTTGTTAGCTCTGGGGGATGGGGTGAAGTTATGATGATGATGATGATGATGATGATGATGATGATCATGTAATAGACACACAAACATACAGAAACACACACAACACAACAATGCCCAAGGCGGGACTCGAACACGCGATCCTTTTGTCCGAGACCACTACTGCACTACTGCGTTAGAAATCTCGGCCTTCGGATCGGCTATTTTCTCAATTATTTTTATAGTTTTTAAGATGTCACATGATGTTCATTTTTATTTCTAAATACGAGACATTCCGACAAACGTCTTTTAGGAAATGAGAATGGATGGTCTTTGAAACGAACTGCGTCTTTGCTTGGCTAAGATGAATGTAAACTCTATTTGAGCATGTTAGGTGGTTCTACAAGATACAAACGTAACAACAATACTGCCATCAATACTCATTACATGGTCACGTCACATTGTCGATGTACCAGAAAAATTATTCTTCTCAAAAGATTTCATATTACATGAGAACGATTTAATAGCGATCAGAGCTTTTTTTTTCGCGACAAAGAAAAATTCTTTTACCTTACATATATTTATAAGAGCTGAATTGTAAATTATCTTTATGAAATTGTTACTAGTAAATTGAGACTCCTTTTTCAAACACGTTCAAACCACTTCGTTTTTCTGAACACTTATGATACAGTACATTACAAAGTAGAAAGATGTTCTTGCGTTATTGGAGAATTTATTTATTACTTTTGATGACATTGCTTCATTACTGTTGACGTGTTTCAACATAACAATGTGGTTTAATGTATTATTAGCATGTTGGAAAATCGATACCGGAATTATGCAATCTTTTCAACGAACTTTAAAACACACAAAAATTTATCAGTGGAAAGTGATGATCAAGAATATTTTATTTTATAGGTTACATTCCCAAAGTATTAATTATTCCTTCCTTGCTAGCGTGCTCGATGACAAATCTATGAAACACCTACATTATTTCATACAGAATGGCGACACAAAACGTACTACATGGAAGTCTACTCGAAATTATAATTCATTATCGACGGCACTCGAGAACGGTTCCAAATCACGGTTTGTGTTATAAAAAAGGGAACAATAATACTCAGGCCAATAGTAGCGCGAACAAAACTGAGCAGGGAAATGGCATTTATTCCCTACATGCAGGTTATTGGAGGTGTCTACACGAGACCTGGTATTTTGTATCAATCACGTACTCACTGGGAACATGCTGGCTGTGATGGAGAAATGAGAAATTATGAATGGAGGAATTGTAATAGATGAATACCGGAGAAATTGGTGAAATGAATGATAGGCGTCCCGGCGAATGTCACGTTTCAAATTCTACTACGATAAATTTCAGTACTGTGTCGGTTACTTAAATTCGGATATAAGCACATAAGAGAATGCAGTGTCTTGAAAGGCATGGTATGTCATAACATTACATCATACATCATAGCGAAGGTGGATACAATGTAATAAGTGGTCATGACAAATGTAGCTCCCCGCGAGATCATCTCGGATTTTGATGCAATTTTTGGTATCGAGTCTCTCATGTCTCAAATAAACTTATGTGAGGTCGTAGCTTTTTTTAATAGTTTTTTTCCTTGTTCGACATTATTATGTCTTTCAAGGGTTTGATGATACATAGTATACAATTTTGTTGTAATTACATTTCATCATGCATGAACAATGGTAGAAGACAGTAATATTTACTATATAAACAATAACAATTAAGGATACCCAGGAAGGGTCCTTCAGAAAAATGCATACAATATTTGGATTAAAAACATAAATATTTAATTTAGAAATTTTGGAACCTGCTTTACAGCTAATTAAGGAGGATGTAGTATGTCTTTAGAATATCTTGATTTTATTCGTGGAAAAAGATTGGCTGATTTACGTAGAGTGTACAAAGGTCGTAGCTTGAAATAGTTTTTGAGATATATCTATTTATTTCATCTCGTGCAGCAGTGGTGCATACTACGATTATATGGTTTCCGCATATTTGGGATACAATATTTCCTTTTCCGTTATTGCTAAACAAATGAAGCTATTGGAGTTGGAGAGTTTGCTAAACTAACTGTGCAACATTTTTGGTTCTATTGAATGAAATAAATATATTTTTACTTTCTGGATGCAAACACATGATTGCAACAAAATGTAATGCTGCACTAAAAAGGGAGAATTTTTGGCAGAAAAACTCTAATTGCTGGGCCCTGATAACAAAAATGTGGATAAATCCAGTTGATAAAATTAGAAAAAATCCTCCAACACGTGTTGTAGCCAGAACCCATGTTTTGTAGGTCCTTGGTACCGAAAAATCTAATAACGGCAAAGCGTATGTCTGTTCGTCCGTCGGTGTGTCTGTCTGTCTGTCCGTCTGTTAACAACGCTAGCGGGTAAACGATTCAGCTAATTTTCTCCAAAATTGATATTCCACAATCAATCTGGTTGATGTCGCGGCCTCTTGAATTTGAAATAGATATTTTAATTTTGGGGGTACTTTACATGAAGCCCCTGGGACATTTTCCAAAATTAAAAAAAAATTGCCTCATCGTTTTTAATTATATTTTGTTGTTGGATAGTGTAAAGGATTTTTAAGAGAAGGATGCAGGTCTCGTTACTATTCGTTAAATATCCTGATTTTTCGAAAATTGCAAAATTTCAATTTTTTTTGGCGTCTTCCTCCAACTTCAATTATCAAGATAGAGATGTTTTCTTTAATGAAATCTGTTCCTTAAAAACACATTTTGAAGGAAGGTCGTGTACAATTTTTCGAAAATTTGAGTACTTTTCATGTGATTTTGCGTGAATATGCGGGCGACAAAGTACGTGCTGATTTAGCAACACGTTTTTTGATTCTTGATCCTTTATTAAATTACTGTAAGTAAATTGAACCAATGTCGCCGGAAATATTTTAAACTAGTGGTGGTACAGAATGGCACAGACTTTCTCGTAGTAAAGTTTTCTAATTTCCTTGGTTTGAACTGGCTTTACGGTCTTGCCCCACCCTCTTGTCAACTGCCCTCTATCGCCACCCAAAGTATATTTTTTGACATTTTCTCAATTTTCCGGTTTCTTAGTTATAGAACCGAATATTACTTTAAGAATATTAAAGAAAAATAAAACCTCGTCATCAATGACAATTTTCATCGAAACATTTGGAGACGTTTTTTAAGAAAATGCCGTTTAAGGATTACTGTAAATGGGAAATTTGAATCTCTTTTTCACAGAACATTTTTGAGTTTTCCAACAACACCATTTGAAGTCATTTGAGGTACTTTTACTCGTACATGCAATAATTTTCTCAAATCGCGCGAAATATGCATATTGACAGCCTGAGAGATATTTAAAAAAATATATTTCTGTAATTTTTGAAAGAAACAAAATAATACAGCAAAATGAACTTTCATGTTATTTTCAATAGTGCAATTATCTCTACCAATTGAAAAAAATTGAAGAAAAACTTGGAAACGTTTTTGAGAAAAGGCTTTTGAGCGTTTCTGAAAATACTGAATTTTGAGCTCATTTCACAGAAAAATGTTTAGTTTGTAATTATAAATACAACGATGTAAATAAATTGCCGGTTATGTAAATATTAACGACGTGAGAGACAAGTCAAAAAAATAATTTTTGTAATTTTTGAAAAAATAAAAGAATAGAGCAATATGGCGTTTATGTCATCTTGTAGAGTATATTTAGCACTATCCCTATCACAAGTTTAAAGAAAAAAGTTTGAGCAGTTTTTGAGAAAATATTTTTAATTTTTATATATCAAATATTGCACGCAATATTACGCAAAAACTACTAATTTTTTCAAAAAATGTACGTGACCTTAATGAGAGACGTAATTATGAAAAACAAATTCCATTTGAAGGAAAAATCTCTACCTTCAATTTTATAGTTGTAGGAATACACCGAAAAATCAAACCTCTGAAATTTTCGAAAATTCAGAGTTAATCGTGAAAATCGGACCTATGCCACCTGTACAGGTGTATTTTCTTATATTCTTACAAGAAATTCAAAGAAAACATTTGAAGCCGTTTTGAGGAAAAATTTTGAAAATGTTCGGGGGCTGCATATATTGTACCTCCAAATTTTGAAAAATGGTTTTCAAAATCTCAAAGCTTCGACTCGAGCCAGACGGACAGGGGTGTCTTCAATTTATAAAAATTCTATGTTTAGTTTAGACACTAGTGGTGTTCACAGACGGACGGACGGACGGACGAACAGGACGGACGTATAAAAACCCGTTTTCCGTTCCCTAATACTAGGGAACCCCAAAACGTGCATTTCCTTTGAAATCGGGAAATCGATTTTCCGCAGCATTACATCACTTTCTCTATAGTGCCTATATTACTCCGTATATACGTACGTATACGAGAAAGTAAAAATAACAGGTTTTTAGCATTGGATACTTCAGTAAGAAAAATGGAAATTGATTCACAACATATGTATTGCTTCTTGACATACAATTGGGTATTTCTAGCTTTTTCCATTTAAAAACTACATTAAAAGGCCTCAAATTAGTATGATTTCAGCCTTCTTGTGCAATACGTACTTTTAAGAAATTCTTCCAAACCTATCTCATTAGAGAGAGCGGATAGGTTTCGAAGATTTAAAAAAAAAGTTAATATGATTATCCATCGGAGTCACACAATGCCCAAAGTGGAAAAATACTGACCAAAAAATGTATGTTGGATAAAAATTCCAAAGTTTATTGTGGTATAGCTCCCTCAATATTAAAGTAAGAAAATTATAATGACATTTAGCCCCAAATACACTATTCAACATAACATTGTTTTGATTGCAAACTTTCAGCCTCCTTCCTACTACCATTTCAGTAAAAATGTAGTGTAAAATTAATGATTTTGGCAAGAAAACAAACAATCTATATATTTTCAACCCACTGTTACAGAAATGTACTTTTATGAAATTATTTATATCCAACTTCCGCTCCCCAACTTTTGATTATGGTAATAATTTGTTTGAGAGCACGTTCTGGAGTGCATAGAATAGTTTTATTTGCCGACGCTGTCTCTCATGGACGCAATTTGGGAGCAATGTTTGAATGGAGAAGAAAAATATCATTCAATGTATTAAAAAGGAAGTGAAATATTATTATGATTAATAATAATAATGATAATAACAATAGTAATAATAATAATTAGTATTAGTATGGCATATTCTGAAAATCGTGAGACGAACTCTCTCCTCCCCCACTCACTGAAAAATATTTTCATATTCAAGAGAGCCAACTCACTCGATCCTGGGGAAAATAAGTTACCTCGAGGGATGTGATGAGTAAATTGGGAAATCCTCTTGGGAATGTGCGAAAAACAATCACTTGAGCCAAAATGCCGGCGCCCACGGGTCGCAATTCTGATCACAAGCAAGCTGCCTTCGTAACGTGGCTGCACTCGCTTGTCAAGAAGTATGATGTGAGGTTTTGGAGATATGTAAGAAGATAATTTCATCAAATAAAAATGGGTCCTCTTATTCTTCCATGTACAATTATTTTTCAACATTTATACTTATTTACAATTATTCCATAGTAATTCAAAGGTCTCAAGACGCGTTAAGCTAGGAAGTTAAAATTATTTATTATAAACAATGCAATGTTTAGGTGGTATGAATGAAGTTCCTTACCTTACTCTTGTATTAAGGAAGCTATTCAATGCTAATGTTTATGACATTTTTTTACACTAATGATTTTCGGTTTCCTCTCAAGTGGCTCATGGACAGCCTGCTAATATTTCTTGGAGCGATCCCGCGTTTGATTCCCGATCGAGGTCAAACTAGAACTGTAGCTTTTTATTACTATCGTCTCAGTTTCTATAGTTGTGTGACGAAAGAAAATCTATGGCAGGCCAAGCATCTAATATTAGGTGAAAGGAATAGGTCGTGCTCTCCAGTACCTCAGGAGTGGATAACAAATAAGAAAAGGACCCAAACCTTTGGGACTCTTGGGACCCGGCATTCAAAATTGTTTCACAGTCTGAGCCGGTCGCGCAAGGAATTTCTCCAAAATTAGACCATACAATTAAACAGAGAGAGACACCGAGGATGTTTTAGAAAAAATATAGAAGGGGAGAATATTTGATATGATATAGCCAGATATTAATTATTTCAATAGACTGAGACGTGCCACTCTCAGTTCGCTAGTCCCAAAATTTGGAAAAGTATGGGAAGAATTGACAGTACGAATCAAAACCATGAGAAATCGCAAAAAGCAGTTCAGGGTATCATGAAAACGATATTAGGAGGTCGAGTGCTACAAAATAGAAAAGGCTTGGAAATTTCATATACATGAATAATAAAAAATAGTTAATGAAATGAGCTCTAAACGACCTACTTCGATAACCAGTTCTTACTGAATTCAATGAAAAGGTAATGGTGACAATGAGAAATCTCTACACTGCAAAAGGAATGAATTTCTAGGAGATGGCGATTTTCAAATTAAAATTTACAACACACACGAGTTGAATACGAAATAACAAATCAATATTATCACGTGTATGATAATCCTCTGCTTTTATATACTCTTATTTTCGTATTTATATATTCAGGAACTAACTGATTTATTTTATTTTGGAGAAATATTTTAAAAGGCATGCATCTTACGCCATGATTAAATAATTTGATTGGAAATCAAATCAAATTAAAATAAAATAAAATGACAGAGACATGGTCATATTTGTAAGAGATAAATATCAGAAGAGAACGAAAAAGTAAGATAGAACAGTAAGAAATAGTTCCTTTTGTTCTAGCTACTCGCAAGTAACACATTTCAACGACCCTCCTCCGTTATTGACACACTTTATGGCTTGCTCCTTCCAAGACTGTGTAAGCTACGATCGTTCACTTGGCTAGTTCCTCAAGCATACGGCAACGCAGCAACAACAAGAAATTCGTACAGCCTTTCAGAGAGTTCTGGCTTCGTCTTTATTCGACGGAATCTCCTCTGTGAACTTCCACACTGGGTATCCCTTGTTTTTTCTTGTAGCTGCTTAGTAGATAGGCTTTTTCACTGAGATGTTCGGCAGTCATTTTAGACATGCAGAAGAAAAGAGAAACCAACAAAATTTTCTCGAGCTTTGCAAGGTCTAATTGATTACCTGTACTCATACAAACTAGTTTGGTTTTGTGTTGTCGGGGTTTTATTTTTTCTACTCTAAAATATTAAAGCTCTATCAGTCTGAGAAATATTAATAAATTTTACTGTTGAAGTGGTGTAAGTAATATTCCAATACATTTGTACTCCTTGAATTATATCACAGTTACGTTATTTGGTAACATTCCATTAAGCGGTTAAATTAAGATTACAGTTAACACTAAAATTTTACGCTTTTGTAATTACGCGGTGGTATTAATAAACTGCTATTTAAAGATAAACATTTTCAGGCTAGTCAGATGGGTGATTACACATTACAAAAACCCTGCTTGTACCCATATCTTCACTGCAATGATTCAGAGAGTACTCAAGCGCTGAATAAATAAAACAAGAAACGTTGCAAAGTGACAGTAAAGTGAACTATTCTTGAAGAGATTGCATTCACGTGGACATAAAAGTGTACCTTTCGTAGTAACCTATAATCGTAGTAATCTAATTTAACGATTCCAGGAGCAAAAGTGGCCTCGCGGTTTATCTCATTGGTTGGTTAGCGTGCTCGCTTTCCATGACGGAACCTCGGGTACGATTCCCGGTCGGGGCAAGATTATAATATAAGTTTTCCTTATAATGTTCCACTATATGTTGCTGTGTGACTTTGAGAAGACCAGGATACGGGGTGGGGATGCCTTCGTGCTAACCACACGTTAACCCATGGCCTCGAGGCCGGGATGCTGCTGGTAGGGCATGGCCTGTGCGCGAGATGTCGCGCCAAGTACAGACAGACAGATAGAAGCAAAAGTTGTTGATATAGACCACTAAGAGACATTATCATCAAAGCCGGAGTTCAAAACTAGATTTAAACGTTCCAGTGAGAGGAAAAGTAATATGTAATATTTCAGGCTGGTGTAAACTGGACGAGCAAAGTCTCCATCTGAAATCCCGCTTTCAAAACAGCAAGAATAGGAATTTCTTTACAATTTTCATTTTAATTAAAGAAACGATCCTTTAGGCTTGTGTGTAGAAAGGTGCCGAAACTCGAGACAGTTTTACAATTTTTGAAATTCCAGAAGTTTCAATAAAAAGTAGGAAGTTCTGTGAACGAGTATTTTCAAAGTAATTACATGAGCTGGAAAATAAAACGATGTAATAGTTATGACGAATATCTTATTTAAATCCCTAACATAGTGCAACCACGTGGCTTCGATTTCAGAGATCTATTGAAAGCTGAGGTATGAGAACATTTTTTTCTATTTTATTGTATAAATTTAATCTAATGTCTTTATTTGAATATTCATAATTACGCTCAATAGTTGACAAGCCTTTGCTGCTACATACAACTAGAAATTTAATATTTCCATTTTAATAATAATTTTAATGTTACATTCCAATCGCTTTTACGAATTACGAGTAAATGATATGTAAATTAAAAATTATTAAAGAATGACATGTTGCAATTTTGTGACTTTATATTTATATGATTGTTCAAGAAACCGTGCCTCCTTCGCGAACATGCGTTAAAAGATATCGATTTTTTTCCCTTGCACATCAAGCAACTCCTTCTGCTCTGGTCTTATTCCCTTGGACTTGCCTGTCGAAAGATGCTTCGATGACAAAGGAAAATTCGGTATCCTCAAGAAACGAAATAAGTAATTATTATTTTAATTTCACAGTATACGTAGAGTAGAATCATTTCTATAATATTGCAGAAATTCGATGTCGAGAATTTAACGGGAATATGCGGAACCCTGATACCTGAAAATGTTGATTTTGTCGAAACGTACGTCTGTGAACGACACAATCGCCTAAACCGTCCCAAGGATTCTCACCAGATTTGATATATTCCGATCGGTCTGATGTTACCGAGAATTTATAACGGATCTTTGAATTTTTGGTAGTATTTTATATAAAGCTTTGAGGTCTTTTTCAATATTTTCGTAGAAATGGCTAGAGTTTTTTTTTGTTTGCATATAGCAGACTACCGTTGTGTAATGGCGCAGGACCAAATTTCATTTAAAATCTGAATTTTTTTAAATTGTATAAGTTAAACAGTTTTTCGACGACCATTTACTTAAAAAATATTGAATATTTGAGTTTTTTACAAATAAACCTATCGTTCAAAATTAAATTTTTAAATAATGTCGTTCATACTTTTTTTTAACTCCGAGCAGTTTTCGCATAATTTAGAATGAAATTGTGATATTTTTAACACTAGTGGTGCTACGACAACACATACTTTATCGTATTATTTGTAACAGTTATGCTCTATCATAGTATTACAAATCGAATCCTACTAAGTTTTTAGCCATTTCTTGACAAAATTCTTTACCACCGCGCGGGAAATTCGAAAAGAATTACTTCTAATTTTTGACAATGAAAAAAGTGTTAATGAGCCTGATATTTGTACATCTGTGAAAATCAGCGTATTGTGCTTTAATCTTACAAAAAGGGTAATGAAATACATTGAAGCTGCTTTTGCAAAAATCTTGTTGACATAATTATTGAAAACCATCTGGCGTTTTCCGAATCTTACGCGAAAACTACGACCATTTTGAAAACAGTGTACCCGAAATGAATTGCACATCGAATATTAAAGAATAGATTGCTTTAAACATCAAATTTCTACAATAAATAATAGAGTAATACTAGAAAGGTGCCGAAACTCGAGACAGTTTTGCAATTTTTGAAATTCCAGAAGTTTCAATAAAAAGCTGTCCTAGACATATTAATAAATAAACTTTGTCCTACTCTGAAAAAAAAGTAATACTTTAGGAAAATTTTTTACGTATTTCGTCCTGCGATTTCACTAAAATTTTCGCTCAAAGTACCCTAATATTTAAAAAAAATTGAACATAAGATAATTTAAGTTCTATGTTTGAAGAACAGATTTCAATAAGTAAAGATTTCTATTCTCAAGTTGTAAGTGATGTTGAATGTTTTTAAAAAAACCTTTACACTACGATAAAAGTTTCAATATTATTATATTGCTTAACCGTTACAAATAATGCAAGAAAGTATATGGTATGGGTATTGTTGCACAATAATGATTTATTTTACGCCCAAAATAGTCGAAAAGTGCGTAGTATTGAAGGAGAAGTGCAATGCACATATTTATTATTAGCAAGCATGGTATGAGAGATTGCTCGATTCAATGCCACAATATTACCGAAGACTCGTTTATACGTTACATGCTTTCTAATTTCAAAACCAGCTCATCTAAAGAATCTAAAAGAATTCAACAATATGAAGTTTCAGTGAATTGCTTATATGTAAAGCCGTAACAGTAATATTAAAAGTGTTCTTAATAATTTCTTATACTTACAGTAGATCACAAATCTGAGCATTTTGAAGATTCTTATTTACCAGAAGTGGAGCTCATGTATCTACAATTGTGTTGTTCTTTCGCATACTTACATTAACTGCATGGTAAGTTATTATACTTTCTCTTCTCTGATTGCTTACGTCTAGGATGTAGTAAATGAAAAAAAATGTCACTGGCTACTGAAATTCATGAGTACTACTTGAATCAATTTTCCTTTTAATGTATTAACTGAAATGAATATTAAAATCGCAAGATTGGGAAATTTAATGAAAAACAAACCAAGTTTTTCTGAAGTTAAAACACATTAAAAATTAATTTTGAAGAAAAATAAGTTCAAAGTTTAGCAGAGCGTTGTTAATCAACGAGGAAGAAAATGAAAAATCGATACTGGAATTATTTAAAGTTCAAAAGCAGACATCAGTAAATCATTTCTGACAGGGAAAAGAAAAACCCTATCGACTGCAACATTAATACACACATGGACTCATGCTTCTGATGTAAATGCACTATATCAATAAAGCATTTGTATCATTACTGTGTTACACTATCTGCAAATTAAAGTGAATTCTATACCAATTATTCAGGTTGTAGAACTATTGTGTGCAATGTGGGTCGCCTTTTGACTTCATGCGAGAAAAGGTATTGCACAAGACGTGTATGCACAAGACGCAATGAGAAACAATTCGTACATTACTGAAATTAATGAACTCTATGAAGAATACGTTCATATTTTAGAGTTAAGGCTGTTTCCTTCAATAGAAGTTTGTTCTCGTATTTCACATTCGGGCACACATGTATACATGCTCAGCTTGATAACTGGCGGATCGAAGCGGAACGGCGCGGCGTTCCCGTACCTGGGGAACGAAAAGCAAATATAGGATACTTAGCAAATTCGATTTTCATATCCACTAGGCTTTGTAAACTCAAAATTAATTTTCGTCTTAACTGTATCGTTTGTACGAATTTAATAAAATTGTTAGTTAAAAAACGATAAAATATTACAAACCCTATTTATATTTTCTGTTATTATTATTATTATTATTATTATTATTATTATTATTATTATTATTATTATTATTATTGTTATTATTATTATTATTATTATTCGTCACAACTATAGCTAGGACATACATTTGACTCAAGCTACGAACCTGGGTATAAAAATTAATTTGTCCATGAAACGAGCGTTGTGATGAACAAGGCCTCCCCTCATTCTGAAGCAACTTCTCATATTTTAAACTAATTAGTTTTGAATACAATAATAAGACAGTTTTGAAGAATATTGTAATACAAGATTTATATATAATACTTAACCCTTAAAAGAGTTGAAGTGAGTCTGCTGGACTCAGTTGAACACGTTGTATTTCAACTTCAAATTTATTGACACCGCAGTGGTTGTCAAAATGGCTACCCCGGCATAGCAGCGTGCCATGAAATTACGTAGGTGTTCCGCGAAAATAATTTAACGAGAGGAATATGAACACATTAAACTTTGAGATTATAAAACTACATAATTATATTACACGTTTACCTATTAAAACGTTCTATCAATAATGTTAGTACATTTGTAATTTAATGGAAATGACATATTTGCTGGCACGGTAATTTAGTACAGGAGAGAATTGCAGACAAACATATGTAATTCGTAAATTTACAGGAGGAGGTTCTAACGTTTCTTGTTTTTAACGCAAGTCAATTCTCCAAATCTTTGTTGGCATACATACACTGTTCGGAAAAGTAGTATAAACTGTAGACAGCGGGTGTTAAGCGTAATATAGAGAGGTTTGCTCTTACAATAATTGTGTTCCGTACATTTTCTCATGACGAAAGGGTGAACCGCAACTTAAAAATTTTTGAATCCTTGTCTACCGACTTGCCACGCCTAGCATTTTTCGGAAACTGAACGGGATATCAATGCAATTTTCAAAATCTAAGTTAAACCATTTATCTTCTTTGTGTGATTTGGAATAGGGATGCGAAAACGCAAAGTGATACCTACTCTCATACTAATTGCTTTACAAAATAGTCCGAATTAATAGTAATTTTAGGAGAATGCCGTTTTCTTTTGTAATATTTGTAATATTTCTTCTCAGAATATGCTGACAGGCTGAAGCAATAAGAATTCATTTGTGGAGAGTGAAAACTATGGATGACAACTTACTCGGATAAATCTTTAATTTCTACTTTGTATATCATGTTTCAGTGATTGTGGGGTGTCCCTGTATTACACTTCTTGCATTAATGAGAGAGATAATGATCAGACGCAGATGACAATATATTCTGAGAAAAGAGCAGTATGTTTATGCAGTAGAATGCATTGGGATGTTTGATACATGAATATTTAAAAAAAACTGGTGACAAGGGGAAATCTTGTGGAACTTCCATCGAACTGATTTGTGGTGATGAGTCGGCAGCTTCCAAACGAACTACAAATCTATCGTACGATATTTTATGAAATCTGACAGAGTATTTAAGTACGTCCTTGGGTATGTCGCATTTCTCGGTTTGCATTTTTGGAAATCTAATGAAGTCCTGTCAAAAGCTTGTCGTGGAGAAAGTCTGCTAAGTGATGACCAGCATTAAATGCTATTTGAAGCTTACCAATTAGGCGTTATACGGTTGTGGTGTGGTTCTGAGATAAGCCAAATTGTACAGCAAGATAATGATGAGGATAATTCTAGACCAGCAGGTGATAACAAAACATAATTGAAAAAGTAAAATAGTTGTTTGCTCAGCATTTTGAAAAGAGGGAAGACTACCAATTTGTAATATTTACAAAGCATGGTAGTGTTTCATCCGTAATCTTTATCGAAAGAGTCGGTAGCATCTTTATCATGAATGATTAACATGGCAATTCACTGATATTATAATCATAATGTTAATAATAATAATAATAATAATAATAATAATAATAATAATAATAATAATAATAATAATAATAAATTTATTAATGGCACGCTTTCTCGTCTGCACTTTCTTAGAGTATCTCATTTTTAGTAAGTTGGAGTACAAAAGAAAGTTCACTTGTATTCTAGATCTGGGAAAGTTTTAGTGTTTATGTATTCAGCCACATTAAATATTAAGGCAAAACGGCATCACTGAAAACAAAATATTTGCCGGGAAATATTATATAAAGGATTACGTGACAAAACTAATATTATCAACGGTTAGTGAAAGGAAATAATTTTGCATTTTCTAGGCGACCCAAGTTCTTCTTTACAAGTTAATTGAAATAAATGTTCGCAGTTTTTGCAAGGCGGCGGCACGAAAGATAAATAATAAACACTTTCATTCAAGTTTGAAACTCAACTTTTCGGTAACTTTTTACATAACGCCTTCGTTCACTTGGACTCTTGAATCGTTCTTTTAATGCTAAGAAACTGCTGAAGTCTTTTCCCACGACCCAGAAAACAGCATCCCCCCTCCTCGGAAATCCGAAGTATCCCAGGGGAGAGCATCGCGGGGGCGTTTGCGTGGTCGCGGAGGCAACGCAGAGGAAGAGGCTATTGCAACCCGTTCCTATTGTACCTACATTTCGAAGGTCACCCGAAGCGTTCCTTGCACATCGAGAAAACAATCTCAGCACTCAAGAGCTATTACCTGGCGAGCGGCGGGGGACAGCGAGTAGCGGTGTGGGGGTGAGGCGGGGGCGGGGCGCTGGACAAAGGCTTTCGAGGGGGCGGGTAGTGTTTCGGAAGGCGTCGACCCTGGCTCGGATGCTGCCCGGCTCTGCCCGCCCCTGCCCCCGCCCCCGGTCGGCCTCCTCGTACCCTGACCGCCCCGCTGGCTTCGCTTGTTCCTTCATCGCCCTTTCTCCCTTCGCTACTCCCGGCTGCACTGCGTTTCTGTAACCCGCGCTGTAAGTTTCATACCTCTTGCTTTTCGAGGCGTCGCCGATTCGTCGACCTTCTATATTGCCCTGCACTTTCATTATTCGTGGCGCCTACTTCAATTTCTTCTATTTACATTAACTTTCTTCGTTTTTATCTTTCTCCCTTAATTTGATACTTTTCTCACCTTAACTGGTAGATGGCATTCAGTGCGGTTTTTGGGCCTACCGTTATTCTTGGGGTCTCTCCCAGTTTTTTCCGTTTTCAGAAAGTGCAATTTCATTCTCTTCTTCCTTGAACTCCGCCGACCCATATTTTTCTATTTCTCTCCGAGTCATACGTCACACATTTCTGTTACCCTCTTAAACTCTCTCTCTTGTTTCACTTCACAAAAGATCCC
Source organism: Teleogryllus occipitalis (assembly GCA_011170035.1). Classification (NCBI taxonomy): domain Eukaryota; kingdom Metazoa; phylum Arthropoda; class Insecta; order Orthoptera; family Gryllidae; genus Teleogryllus; species Teleogryllus occipitalis. Next base: position 171,716 of record BLKR01014776.1, on the reverse strand, counting down.
AAGCTCCCAAGTCGAAATATTTCTTTCTTTCCTTTATACTTTTAAAGTAACGTTGTGCAATGTCAAGACACTTGAAATACATATCGGTTTTATTTATATTCAGCTCTTTTTTCAATATTTAAAGACGTTTTGGATTAATAGGTTTTTAATACATACTAAGAGCTCAGAAATAATTGAATTTAATTCATTTACTGTAATGTCTTTGTAGAAGTTCAACCTTTTTCTTTGTTTATTTGGTATGTTGGTACATAGTCGCATACATTTTTCTTCGTTTACTTATATGATGGAAAATAATGGTGGTGACTAAATGCAAATATTACAGGCAGAATATTTAAAGTCGTAACTACAGGACAGATTTTGAATGTCTGTAGAATGGCATACCTATAACCTTTCAAGATTGTGTTAAACGATGATGATTTCTAAAAGTGATGTATGCATATTGTTAATTATTTACAACGTAATTGTTGCTTTTGCCTTTTTCTTTTGACAAAAGTTATTTTAATGTCCTGAATGCCGATTTTTCCACATTCATTGCGAAACGTCAACTTACACTGCATCATAATAATATCATGGAATTCTTCTTTCGTTCGATGTCAACTTCCTTGTCATTCAATTACATGTTTTCTTATAATTCTTTCATATTTTTGTGAAGACATTCTCATTCTCAGCCATCTTATTATCCCCATGTATAGCTGTACTTCTTTTATGATCAATTCCTCAATTTCTTCCACCTGCATGGCCCAACCCCGGTTCGTTCCTGCACTCACTGTTGCGTTTCTCAGCCTCTTCGGCTCATCCATTCGCCTTCTCCCCTTCCATTTCATCACGCCCCCGCCCCATCTTCCTCACATCGCATGCGACCTCCCAGCGCGGCCTCGCCCTCTCTAACGGAGCGTGTTTGGCGCGCTTTCGCTTGACTCGGTTCACCTCGGGCCCGTGCTTTATCTCGCGCTTCTTGAGGGGGCGGGGCGCGACGCGGGGTAGGCGGGGGCGGGGGCGCGGAAGGGATGAGCGAGTGTGGTAGGGAGCGCAAGGCAACGCGTGGGCGTGCCGGGGGATGCGGTGCGCCGCGGGCGAGAGAACTCCTGAGCAGACCACCCGGCCTTCCAGGACACGTCGTCACTGCTTCCGACGTATTATTAGATGCTATGTATCCTTCATGCTGCTCATCCTTGGTCGACGCTGTCTAGCGTCAGCGTCGCGCAGTTGCACGCCTCCCTACCGGCGAATGGATTTATTCATTATTTCGTGATCTTGGGTGCGTCAACTGCTATGGTAATTAGTTCTCTAAGCATATTGGATGCTCTATCACGGAAGATGTCGGTGATTGTCCCGTGCTGTATGACGATATCTAGCACCGACCTATACGTCAAATTGCGGGGTTTTCCTTATCCAGGTATCTTCTAACAGGAAAGCACCGCCCCATACGGGAAAGGACTTTTCATGCTCTGAGCTATCTCAGCCGGTCTTCAACGACATCCAAAAACGAATTTAGAGAGATGATAGGATAATGATGATTCATCTGACAATGATGTTGGGAAAGCAATACGAGGAAGTAAAGATCGCACGCGTTTCGTGGCCCATTTTGCAAGGTGCTGCTCCAGCATTCGTGTAAACTTCATCAGGCAGATTACGGAAAAAATTGCTTGCCAACGAATTCGATTTTGGTAGGCGCCACAAAATCATCTATTTTAAAAGCAATCAAATTTGTAGCACTACACCGGTATCGAACATGAGACCTCCCAATCACTTGCACGCTTGAGTCGTAAGTCACGACGCTGCCTCCTTGGTAACACTTCACGTCGTCTCCGTAAGTTCTCATAACATCTCTGCTCCCTCCTATTCCTGCTGGCAATCTCCCTTTCGTAGCAACATTCGCTATCGCATCTATTGTTTCCGACTTCATCTCCGTTGCAACCGTCGCAATCACCCTGCAGCCTTTTACATGTCTCAGCCGTCCTTCCTTTTTCCACTTCCCTCATATACACGGTTGCCTTTTCTACTTTCTAGGGTACAACCGTGCCTCCATCGTGTTCTCCATCGCCGTCGTCAACGCCATTCCCAGCTCTTTTCCTTAGTATCGTCTTAGCGCCCACTGCCTCTGCCGCCGCCCACACAATTTTCAGCCGACCAGGGCGCGTCTCCGTCGTCCCCAGCTGTCGCGTTCGCCGGGTGGTTATTGGTTCATGGGCAGTGTCTAGCCCAGACTGCCCTCCCCAGGCCGCTCCCCCGACCCGGGCCGGCTGCCCCATCCCCCCGATCGCCTCGAGCCTGTGTTACGGCCGAGGAGGCGGAGGCCGTTGCCGCGAAACAACCAGCCTCGGGGGGCCTATGAAACTGATCCGCAGAGCGACGAAGAGCCCGCTGCAAGAGCCGCCGCCTCCGCCCAGCCCTGCGCTCCGCCGCCGCCGCCGCCGCCGCCGCTACCGCATCTTGCCGCGCCGCGCGGCCTCCGCACTCGTGCCGGCCGCCGCCTCCAACGGCTCGCGGCGAGCGGGATCAACGGTTCAGGATATACAATGCGGCTCAGCGACGGCCGGCGCTCGTCCCTGCAAGCGCGCTCGCGTCCGCAGCCGCCCCGCCCAGCCCAGCCCCGCCCCCTCGACCACATCCTCCTCCGCCTTCTCCCTGCGTCCTCTGGCTTCCGTGCCCGTCGGCAGCGGGACGCGCCGAACTCTCGCTTGCCCTCGCGAAGGAGCTCCCTGCAATCTTCCTACCCCCCCTCCCCGCCCGCACATTTGCGTCTTCGGCCTTGTTTGCCGTTTTCGTATTTCTATACGCCATTTGCTCCCTTTCAGTGCCGTGCTATCTTCTTTTATTGTTGTCGCCGGCTCGGGTCGCGTAATATGCTTGATGTCAATAACGTAAACTCTTTATATCTTTGTTGATTATATTGCGATGGCTAGGCTCACAGGGTTTGCAGGCTCCTTCCACAGATATTAAACGTAACTGCTATTAAATTATTATTATTATTATTATTATTATTATTATTATTATTATTATTATTATTATTATTATTATTATTATTATTATAATTATTATTAAACTGGGAACCCTTAAAAATGATAGAAATTACTATTGGCAACGACAAATGTTTTTCTCCTTTTCCAATTATGTACTGCATTACAACAGGTTTTCGCAAAGTATAGTGTGGGTTAAATAACCAGACCAGCATATTTCGCCAATTTAAATCACGTTAAAAATTGCACTTTTATCATTAATTCCATCTCAACATTGTTACTCGAGTGTGCACAAGACAGAAAGTGATGTTTTTAGATTGGAATTTCGGAGATTCTTTCTACCTGTACACAGTTTGAATTATATGAACAGATTATTCGAAAGCATTTCGATGATCATACTATTCTCAGCGTCTGAGTAATAGAAACGAAGTATGTATACGGGTATTTAAATTTACATAAGAAGTTTCTTTAACATAAGTACGTGTTGAAACGTATTACAAAAGAAACATCCGATATTGAGAACAAGAATTAGGAACTACATTGCTAAAATAACGATTTCCTTTTTTATAAAGAAAGAAGAGATAAGAAACCAATTCTATAATCAAGACCCACGTAATGTAAACACGTTATCACCGGCTGAGATGGCTCAGGACATCAACTGATATCACTGCAGTGCCTCGAACAGGGAGGACTGAGAATTCGAATCCCGACGGGGGAAGAATTTCCGACACCGGCTCGATCGAATTTAGCCGCTGTTTGGAGGAGAATTCTAACGGTCAGCTACTCTGATCGGTAGTTTTCCGTAATTTCTTCGATCAATATCAGGTGATTGGCGGAGCAGTACCCTAAGAAACGGAGCACGGACCGCGCTCGGTCTTTCCTTCCTCATCCTTATCTCACTCCTTACACTTACATGCTGTACACTACCACCCATGTCCAGGGGGAAGTCGGGGACTCAGAGCTTGTCCAGCTGATGCGGTACCTCGCTGATGAGAGATACATTGATGAGAGAAAAGCCTCGCAAGCCGACGTGTAGGTCCGCGCCATATCTCTTCATTCATCGGGGGCAAAACACCACCACCTCCCGTAAGAAGAGCTTTCATTACACTTTCGGGACTAATGACCATATCAGTTCACGCGCCTGGAAACACAAAATAATTAATCAATTAATATATTTCCCGCGCCGAACAATTACTATATTTCCCATTCCTCCTGTGTTCCATGAAATTCAGTGCATTTTTGGCTAAATTATGAATTTCCCGTCCTAATTTAAAAATTATTTTATTGGCGACTCTGACTGCTTTCGATGGCGGCGACCCTTGCCTTGCGATACTAACAGTTAGTTTGACGCCTCCAAAAGGGGGCGATGTCTATCGGACGCTTTCTAACCAGCGTCAACACCACCTCCATTGCCAGCAGTGACGTTTTGCTGACGTCACAGGCGGCACCCTGGCCCATCTGCCGGCGGCAGGAGGTGGAGGTTCCGGCGTGCATTGCTTCGCGATCAGCTGTCAGAAACGATTATGGCGGCATAGGCCTTAGTGGGACAAAGGGTAATGTGTGCATTTACTGTGAATGAGAAATGTTTGCTGCGTGTGCTTTTATAATTCTACAGAACTAGCGGACAGTGTCGCATTTTGCGGCATGGGCAATGCGTGTCATTATATATTAAAATTAAAAGTATCGGAAAGTGTTGAACACACACAGAATCTAAAAACAAATTGGTTAAGAGGTGTTTAAGTGTTCTGTGCTTGTATATATTAACTGAAAAGTAGACTTTAATGACTTGAATGAATTTGCCATTCTGCTCTGAACTTTCGTTTCATTCTGCAGTAAATTAACTTAACATCATGCAATTAGTTTTATATAGTATAGTGTATAGTGTTTCCTTTCACATCTGTTTATCTAGAAATGCTTTGAATGTACCTTCAATCGGTTTAAAATTAAAGTATTGTTTGTAATTTGGTTTTCATGGTTTTCATTCTCTCTCCTTTTCTATTCTCAATTTATCACATTCACGTTATTTTAACGTCATTTCGTTGGTGACAAAAGTCCATATTTATTCTCAACTTTTTAAATTTTAATTATTATTACTAGGGGCGGATTTTGATGACCTAAAACATCGCCCAAAATTATCAATAAAATGCTCTTGAAATGTTTTTAAAATGCCCTAAAAGCAAAGAAAAACCACTTTAAAAAAAGGGATCAAAACTACTTCAGATGAACAACTCAAGCTGTTGGATATGTTACTGATGTAAATGATAGATTGTCAGTGCTTCCAGACGCGTCAACTACTATGGTCATTAGTTTCGTACGTGCAGTGCGTGTTTTTGCTCGGGAGATGGCGATGGCCTTCTCCTGCTATATGGCGAGATCAGGCACCGACCTACCGCCGGCTAGCGGGATTTTCTCCAACCAGGTATCTCTCACCTGTGGGAACCGCCCCAGCCAGGAAAAGCTCTAAATTCCCAATCAGTCTCCCGGCATGTGTGGTAGTGTAGTACATGTTAGTGTAAGGAGTAAGGATAGGACAAGGAGGAGGTAGGAAAGATCGCGCGCGGTCCGTGGCCCGTTTGTTAGGAAACTGCTCTGGCATTCGCCTGGTGTTGATTGGAGAAACCATGGAAAACTACCGATTAGAGCAGCCGGCCGCTCGGATTCTCCTCCCGACAACGACTGAATTCGACCTAGCTGACAACGTAGTGTCGAAAATCCTGCCATCGTCGAGATTCGAACCTAGGTCCTTCTGGTCAGAGGGACTGCAGTATCATCCGTTGAGGCCCTGAGCCATCTCCCTCGGTCTGATGTAAATGAGACTTCTTTACTTCGTTCAAGTTAACTCAGCTTGCAACCGTATGGTTTGGACTGTTCTTTACCAGGAAACTGCCTTTATTTATCGTGAAATCGGCCGAACCGAGAATGACGGTAATAGGCGTCACAAGAATCTTACAATACGCATTAGTCACAACGGCTGGCATCACAATATATGACCAAATAGTTCGAATAGCCTACTCAGGAATTCTGTGGAGAACAGATGTTGCATCTCGAAGATATTATTTAAAGCAAGTACTATTAAAATGATATTAAAATCAATGAAATGAGTGAAAATGCAATATAAATGAGGGAAAATATAAAAAAGACTTGTTAGTTGAAATCAACGAAAAATAAAAAAAACACCTTATAAAAATTAGTTATTTTCTTTTGTCACAAAATTAATATTTATAATAAACGGCATCGTTCTAAAATGAAAAGAAAAGGAAAATACAACATTTCATTAAAATCCGCCCCTATTTATTACAACTTAGAATCTTAGACTTCAACTTAGAATCAATTCGTTTTACTTCAGCATCTTGCTTGCATCTGTTAAATAAATAATGATATTTTTCGCACATACTGAACTCTCGCAACTAGGGATATATCCTTCCTTGTCATGCCATGTGCCAGGTTTAAGATTATTTTTATAGAAAAATCATGTTTTCGTTAACATAAAAAACACATAAACACAAATTGAACTAAACATAGTATAATCGTAGGTAATTTCTATTAATGAAGCTAGATTGATATATGTTTCATAATGAAAGGAAATTCACTTTTGTATTACAAGGCGGTGACCGAGTGGTTCAACGGTGGTTCGAGTTTTATTATAATGTATAGACGTGTGTGATTCAAACAGTTATTCACACAGATTAAAAATCCAATTTAACTTTTAGTAGATATATTTTCTACGATTATTTTGCGCGAAATTCTGCATTACGTTAATAATGTTAGTTGTATATCCAAATGACATTCCTTTTGTCTTCGAAAAGGAAAATATGTAGTAGTTATGCAACTAGTGGTACGTTAAATACGTTAAATTGCCGACTTGGATGACCGAGGTGGCTAAGGGAGTGTACCAATTCAGCGCTTCAGTTCGAAGGGTCGCGGGTTCGAGTCCCGCCTTGGGCATGGTTGTGTGGCCCTTGTATCTGATATTCGTATGTGTTGTCGTGGAGGGTTTCGCGTTCTACTGACCGCAGATCAGAAGAGCCCGCAAATGTGTTTGTGTCTAGTGTATGGTCAAATATGCGTCCCAACCGGACTTAAAGGATAACCGACAGTAGGCCGGATAAAAGCCCTAATAAATACGTGAGAGTACTAGTGATATAATAAGGATTCTTGTAGCATCCGTAAAAGTGCGGTAGTCAAATATTGCATCGTTGTAGATAATCGATTTCTAAAGCAGGCACTTCGTTTGTGACTAGAAATTTAAAAGAAAATAATGCTTAAAAATGTTACGTAATTTATTACGCGAAGTTATTTTCAGAAAAAAATGTTTGTAATTAACCTAATTTAACTATACACTAGTCTGACATGTCTTCTTTTCACATGCATAGCTAGTTTGAATTACAACGCTAGCTGACAATATCAATAAATATTCCTGTATTCGTGCACATTTCATTTGCTGATATTTAGTGTCTCTTCTGGGTTAAATGAGTCAGGTACCCAATCACTTCAACGTTATATTTCTCACATAATACTCAACTGCGTAATCAGCGGGCGTGATTTGTCGTCGATATACAACCACGCTTCAATAAATATTGCGAAATGTTGCCGGAGGAAGGCTATCAGCATGCTCGGTGCCCCGGATATTCTCTGACCATTAATTAAAGTTCGTGGAATACATCTGTTTATGAAACGCAATTGTGCTTGTATTTGCATTACGGAAGGCTATTTCAAAAAAGGAGCAATATAACATTCATATAAATAGTTATCGCAATTCTTTATAAGAGAACAACGCATTTACCGTAAACAATTCTGTTCTGGATTTTTTATTTAGGTAATTACAGAAAGTATTAATTAATAGAGATGTAATGAGGTTCACGTTCCCCTAGATGATGCCTGCGGGTGGGGGTTAAAAATAATTGTTCCTTCACCATTCTTTTTGTTTTCGTTTTGGAAGCCTAGAAAAAAATTTCTTTGTATTAAAACACTTAATGCAAATGTGTTTAAGTGTGAAAAGGGTTTGTATTTAAAGACTATCACATAGCAACTTCAGTCACATAAAATTATTAGTAGAAGTGCATGGTAACTGCAACCATTAACCATACTTGTCGTAGAAAATTCCTACAATTATGACATTGACGTGGCAGTAATAAAGAACGCACATAATATCCTGTATAGGAATTAACAACAAACATACGTTTATTTATATATTTATTTATTTATTTATTTATTTATTTATTTTACGTCAAAAACAGTTAAAACTGCGTATGACGTGCAATGGGGAAAAGTGAATTGTGTGCACATTTTCAAAATTCTGTGATCCCTACTCTAAGTCATATACTACTTAAATTTTGAAAACAGAAAAAAGAAAAAAGAAACAAAACCTCCCATGTAATAAAATCTATTTTCAAGGATAAATAAGCAATAAATTTTGGCTCTTATCCATGTTGTACGTAAAAGGGTATAGATATTCCGTGAAAATTTCTTAACATTTACTATAAAAATTGAGATTATTTTTCTGATGTTCTTTATTCTACAGTTAGTTCCATGTTGAGAAATATGTACTTTTGTACATTTATTTGTATTTGCAATAAAACTAATCACTGTAATACGAAAAACATTATTACTGGAGTTATCTCAAAAGAAGTTACTATTCATGCGAAGTACATCATAATCAACAAAGGGAGAAGAATTTTTCATATTTCAAATACGAAATTGTCCTATAAACAAAAAGTCTTAACATTACACAAACACGTTCAATGTGACGGATGACGAGTAGAGGAGTGTCATTATATGAATTGCATTCAGAGGCAACAAGGTGTTTCTTATAACAGGGATGCACAGATTTCCTCTCCGTGAAAAACGTAATATTCGTAAAAAATATTACAACCTATACAGAATGAAATATTATGAATTATCGATAATCCCTTTAAAAGTATTTTCAACGTTACATTTCATTTCCTTCGACTGAATTAATCACGTAAGCACTACATGACACACTGCAATAGAAATATGTAGTATTCCTTTAGTAGAACTTTTATTATATCATTCAAACACTAAACGAAGATTCACGAATTATAACATTTTTGGAAATGGATTAACACAAAATATGCGAAAATGAAATAACTGGGTTGGAAAATATAATATCAAAGTCGACTGTTTATCCTGCAGACAAATCTACAAGACGATTTTTAATTACCAACAAATACGGCAAACATGTCTCAGTTCTTTTTATTCTGTTGGGTCTCCGAGATCGGCAGAGTTGCGAGCACAATTTACTAAAAAACATGCCACTGAAGAACTTTACGTCGGCAGCGGTACCTTTGTTACAACGTAAATACCCCGCATACAAAAGATCCGGCTAATCTTTAGGCCGTACTTCTACCTACAAGATTTTAATTATGGTAGTCTTATATGCACATGGCGAAAGCCTCCTAATTTACTGGCTCCAAGAGCACACGCAGCTCGTCACACAATTAGAGCGAGAGCCACTAAGCGAAAAGATCGGGCCGACCGCTTCCCGAACACAATACTTTTTCAATACGCTGTATTAAGAGAAAGTAAAAAGCCCGCGTTCGGAGACGTCGCCCGGGCCGGCCTGCAGAAAAGAGAGCGAGTGAGAAAAGGAAGGAACTAAAGAAGAGGAAAGTAATATTGCAGTATGTTCATAAAGGTTATAGAGACTCTGCACAAAAGGACTGCGCGCTGCGAGAGGCGAGGGTCTGGCGACGGGAAACGGGCGAAGGCCGAAACGGCTGGTTGTTAAATAGTGAAAACGGAATACAATTCGAAGCGAGCTGCACGCTGGCAAGATGGAGGCAGGTTTGCTCTCCGGGTTCCGCGACGTTCCTTCGCCTCCAGGGAGCTCTCTGCCGATATGCCCGGCGGCGGCGGCGGCGGCGGCAACGCGCGGGATCCGTGTGGGCCACGCCAATTTAATATTCAATTCCGCGCGATGACTTACAAGAAGCGAAAGAAACGTCTCGGCAGAGCGCGGAGCGGCGGTGCGCGGGCGCTCCGCCTCATAAGCCAGTCGTTACCGCCTTCAAAAGAATCCGTTTGATATTTGCGGAGCGCGCCGAGCAGCGCATGGAACTGTTACATTAAATGAAGTGCGGCGGCTGCGGAGGCCGATAACGAGGCCCGTCTCTGATTTTTGTAATATGCGATGGGCGCTACGGGCCAGGTGTTTGGGCGGATTTCCCGAATCCCCCTCGAGCTCTACCAGATGGGAGCGACTGCTGTTTATTTTGCGTTTCATTTAAAATCGAACGAATTATTCTCCCGTCTCTGTTCTGTCACTTACAATCGCAGTGCGGTTTTCATGAAAGTACCTCACTTAAACATGCGAATAACGGAACGTATACTGTTTGCAGTCTGTCAAGTTTTATTATGAAATATATTGTTAATCAGAGTCTTTCAAAACGTAATTTTGAGAACACGAATTATTCACAGATGCTATTAATTTTATGTGTTCATAATTTACCCATCTCTATCAGATTTTTTTCCAGTTTCTCTGATCCTAATGCTGAGATGGCCCCTTGCTTTGCTTCTAGACATAAATGTAGCTTTACTATGAGCACATTTTGTTGAGCTCTCCTTTTGCTAGTTGTGGTAGATGTAGAGCCCAAGATACGAGTTATTTGATTGTCATGAATACTAAAAAAAGTTCCTCTAATATGTTTTTTTAACTCGGGAGCGGAAATGTCTCGTTTTCAAATATTACAAATAATTTTTTTTTCATCATTCAACTATTTACAGTTAAAAGGTTGGGAAGAAATTCTAGAGCTCAAGAAAACGTGTGCAAACGGTACTTTTCGCCTATACGTCACATACAGTTTTTAATGTTCTTTGACAAACCAAATCAAACCAAATAAAACTACGTTCATATTGCAGATTAAAAGTAAGTAGACTAAGTTTCAAAAAAAGGTTGATGATTCTTCCCGTTCATTGGAAGGGTGCAGACCTATATGCAGCCAGGGATTTTCGACGAAAGGTAAATAAGATATCATGGATCGAAACAATGTCTTCGTATTTTGCTATTTCTAACACAAATAAATAGAGACCAAATAAATTAAAAACTATAATTAATTGCTTCAAGCTATAAAGGAAAATGGACCATGACAATATTAGGTTCGCTGACCACGATGACATGAATATTATACGACAAAATAAAACTAATAATTTCAAAGAAGCTTTGATGCATCTCCCATTGTCAGTTATTCAACATAGTATACCTACCATTACACTAGAATGAATTCCTTATTGACGCGAGTACTGTCGAAAAGTATTGAAGATTTTCGGATATTTTCATACCAAAAAATATTGATTGTGGCGGTTGGTGGAATTAAAAAGGATGTGCTACGGTCTTGGATCCCAAGTTCTAGTTTCAATTAACCGCTTTAGAATGCATATTGGAAAGTAATCAAATATCCAGGACATGAATGAATGTCACAGACCCTATAGTAGTGTTTGTAGAAGTCCCCCAGGCTGTTCTATCGAACTAAGACGGCCAATATCTAAGAGCAGCGCGTCCTCAGTGAACTCGGTCTTGCCCCTCGAGCCGATCATCCGGCTTAGAGTCGAGAAGCAGCCTTGTCAGGGGCTCCATATACTTCGGTATCTCCGCCATTTTAATTGCCCCTTCACTGTCAACGCTGAGGCAATAATGTTCGGTTTAAGCGTGAGACTAGTGGCCACTTGCCAAACAGTAAACTATAATGAAAGCAACTCCTCCGGGAGAATATACCGCGTTTGACTTTAAATTGAAATGACGAGGGCATTGTTACTACAGGACGCAGAAATATTAAGCAAGATACGAAATTAAGACGGGAAAAAATATTATTGATTATTAGACACAAAATTTCATTATATTTATATTTATTTGAGAAATATAAAATATTTTCGAAAAGGTCTTTTCGAATATAACTGAAACCCATTGTTAAACTTGTTGCTAAATTTATTATTATTATTATTATTATTATTATTATTATTATTATTATTATTATTATTATTAATACTTATAATATTTATAACATTTTTGTTGCAAATCAAAAGTCGAGTCTCAATGAAACTATTGATTTACAAACTAACCTTGTATCTAAGTAACTGTGTGTCATATGTAGCACACCAACTATTTGTTACATGAGTAATAATACCGAGAAAAATAAATAATTGGTATAATTCATAACATATCGTGATTTTAACCATCACTTTGATTATTATTAATTCTGTTAATAATCCCTATTTTAAGAACATTCCTTAAAATTTTATACTACACTGCATGAGAGAATTCGTTTCTATTCTTGAAAAAAATTATTCACATTCAAATTTGGGTTCGCAACCGTTCATTCACTATTACCTTTTTTAACCCCTAAACAGTTCTACGAAATTTTAAAAGAGTTTTAATAGAATAATTTATAGACTCATGAGCATTTTATTATTTTGTCTGCTACGTATTGAAATTATTTTATAAACACCAGCAGCCATGTCCTTGCCCTTGCCTCATCTAGAAATGAAATCATTTAAAATACATATGATAAAAGAGCGCCACATAAGAGGAAAACAATTACTCGGCCACCTCCTCTGTATTTAATGTCGCCAAAAGAAGTGTTATCAAAACACCTTCAATTAATTGTAATCGATTAATTATAATAGAAAGAAGAACCAATTTCAATTAAGCAATTAATTCGTGGAAAAATAATTAATTGATTAATTAGAAGGAATTTTGGTGTGGGATAACCAAACAATACAATTTTTCAAATAATTAATTGGAAATAAAATAATTTGAGAAATTATTTAAAATAAACATTTTGCTATAACAATAAAATAGAATAACATTAAACAACTAAAGAAATTTTTATGTATTTTTGTTACGTCGTTAATTACTATTACAAGTTATTGAAATCTAGAGTAAAAATACTTCTAATAATATAAATAGTAAATTTTATAATCTAAATAATCTAATAATATACTATATTTACTCCGAAGTGGGTGACGAGTCTTCCGACGCCCAGTTCCCCTGAACGGAGACCACCAGTTATCGGCGACCGACCGAGCGCTGGGCGGTCTTGTTTGGTCATCGGCGACCGGGAGCCTGCAACCGGCTGCCACTGGCGGTCGCACGTACGGTCTCGAGAGAAAGAGGAGAGAGCGAGCGCTGGTCGGTAAAATCGTGGAGGCCGAAGACCTCTAACTGATAACCATGAAATGCAAGGCGGTAGCGTAAGAGAAAAGCAGCTTACAATGCGTTCGTGAATACTCTTACGGAATACAAAATGCTCAGTACATTAATTAACTCGATCACAAAAAATAAAAGGCCGAGAATGTTAAAAGCGTCTTCGGTAAAATACGGACTCGAAAGAATCACGTACTGTTAAATGACGTGATAAAGAGGGAAGAAAGGAAAGAAAATTAATAGCATTTACAGCACTACGCGACCCTGATCTCCCTCCGAAACGACTTGCATTTTAAAACAAATCACAAACTGCTCTCGCTGAAGTCGCATTAAATGAAAATTTTTAAATAATGTATAATTTACGTGTTTCATCAATACCCTATCATGCACGAAAGTATACACAGAACTTCATTTACATTTTCTAACAATTTCTATGATTGAGTGACCAATAGTTACCTAGATTGGAAACCAAATGTTTTTAAGCAGGTTCAATCATGTTTCATTTACATAAAATGAAGTTAATAAATTCGTTCAACATTTTCCCTGTAATTTACTAATATTAAACAAGTTAGAACTGATACACCCAATCTTCCTCGCGTTTTTTCAGCCGTACGATGTGATTTAGTGTGTTTCATTGGCGCAGCAAACAACTCATGAACATCTGTTTTGAATCCAAAACATACATAACACTAGATTTAGGTTACAAAACATTAGATTTACATCAAACTTACATTGCATTACTTCGATCTCAATATAAATCTAACAATATAATATAAGAAATAATATAAAGAATAACATTTGGTTTCGCAGTCGTCTTCATTTTCTTCCTCATGAAGCACACACTACCAAATATAGATATGTCAGTTCGAGGTGAAGAAGCTTTTAGTGTAAATTGACTGAGCACAAGATTTCCAGGTTTAGTGAATTCGAATCTCTTCGAAGGAATGGATTGTACTTCTCTCCATAGTGCGTCACAGTTTTTAACTTTTTTTACCTTAAATAAACACGTTTAGCCGTCGTGTTTCTTGTTTATCATATTGTAGTGGACTTTGTCACACCCCTAACTCGGCTCGCACATTTATCAGGTCCTTCTGAACGGACAAACATTTTCAAGGCACATTGATTATAATTTCAAATTTAATCTTGCAGGCTACTATTGCAGAATGAATACATAAAATAAGGCTCCTGCATATAGAGGTTCTTGTATTTACGTTATCGGTTCTGTATTCGAATATTCTTTGCAATAAACAGAAAATAGATCAATATCAGATTTTCAAATTCGTTTTGTAATGACAAATTGATAGTAAACAAAGGGAACACGGTTTCAATGCCATTTTTCTTTTCAAATAAATAATTGTATACTCCATTGGAAACGAACGATGTGTTATTGACTGATGTTAAAGTAGCAATAATTTTGGGTCTCTCAATTCAATGAAACCTCAAATGAAATATCCATGTAATGTTATGCTCGCTATGCTACGCGTTAAAAATTATTTCAAATACAGTCAACTTTCATGATTCCCTAGACTTTTAGATAAAGAAAATAATTTAACGAATATTACACCCACCCTCGTGCTTTTTGTAATTCTTTGTCTATTTATCTAGGGATTCTACCGTTGCCTGACAACCTTTTACAAATCAGTTTTTTTCTCTTTAAAATGAGTTACTCAAAAGTGGGTACACATTTTCAGCGAATACAAGTATCTGTAACTTATAGCACTCGACGTAGAAATCATATTCATCAGGTGTTAATATCAACAGATAACTTTAAAAAATTCCTGTTTCATCAACATGTCAAATACTGAACTCTTAGACAAGACAGTAATAAGAGGCATGTCCAATGATACATTAGTAAAGGGTACTCGCGGATCAAAAGGCAAAACGTATCCCTAAACCAAATGACCTATGAGTGGTCTTATTATAATTCTAACAGAAAAATAATATTTTTGAAAGGTTTCTTAGCCTCCGTTCCACCATCCACACCCCTATAGACCAAAAAAAATTTTTTTTTTGAATTTTAATTTTTTCGGGAACTTAATACTATTTTATCTGACTGAAAAAATATGATAAATCACAAGACAATTTATACTATCAGAAAAACATTTTTTGATATTTTCTTAGATCCAAATTTGAACCCAAAAAATACTTAAAGAATTACAAATAATAATTTGTATTGTGTCTCGGAACCATAGAACAGGCTCGAAAAAATTTCAAACGTTTCTCTTAAAGCACAAATTATTGTGGATTTTTTCAATTTTTTCCACAATAATATTTTGACTTTGGAATTTAGTTACAAATTATTTTTTGAATTTTTCTAATCGTTTGTATAAGTATATCATACGCTAAGGAAAGAGGATAGTTTTTGCCAGTTTATAAGAAAATAATTCGGTCACAGGTGAAGGATACGTAGGGGACATGTGGGGAAACGAAGGGGAACAGGTTGAACCCGAATTTACCAGAACTGATTTACTGTGTCTTAGAACACAGACCCAAGCACAAAAAATCTTAAAACTTCATCTCAGAACACTTGTGAATTTTTCCACATTTTTTAAATTGCTGGGACAGTTTTTAAAAAATAAGGCTTTTGTACTCAAGTACTCGGCTGTCCGGAAGACGCCGCGTCCTAGGCACTCACGACCTTCCTCCAGAAGGAAGGTCACCGAATGGCGGCTGAAACGTTGGTAACTGTTCCTAGGATGTGGCATTTCGTCGAGAGCTAAATAGTTACTGACTCCGGCAGCTGAAGCCTACGCTCTCACGTCTGTAGATGTTTCAGACAAGAAAAAGTTGTCTTTTTCCTTACCTATGTATTTATTCTTGTATACGTACAAATAAGTATATACAATTCGGACTGCGAAAACTCTGCCCTTTGTAAATAATAATTGTTTGAAAACTGAAAATTTGTTTTAATGTAACACTCAACTGCAAACACCCGTCCCCTGAAATGTAATTCACAGCATTAAAGACCCGGTACTATGAGGGAAAATCCATTCCGACATTGCTCAGAGCTGAAATAAAAATTCACAGAAAATAAAATAGTTCCTTTAATGTTATCGTGAAAGATTTGCGGTATTTTCCTTCAATTTAATTTTACATTGATTTCGTCTTCTCTTTTTTCTCTCCCCATGCTACGGAGAGGAAGCACCCAAAAAACTAAATATGCAAAATTGTAAAAAAGGGCAATCATGAAAGTCGTATTTTGTAGAATACTGCCTAAGAACATTATTCGGATCCAACCTTTCTACTTTGATTTCCCCACTGTCTCCCATGTATCTTTCGCCTGCACCCGAACTGTCCCTCTTTATTTTCCCATTTGTCATATACTCGTCCTCCAAAACACGTCATCTTCAGAATTTACTTGTCCTCAAAAAGTCGTATCTCCATGGGACACAAAAACCTGGTACAAAGAACCTAAGGAGCATAGGCGTTTCCAAGTTAATCGCGATTATAATGTGTTGTAATAATCTTTTTTGTACATCATAATCTGTGAACTTTTATTCTTTCTCCTCAAGTGTTTTCAATGTACGATGGAGTCTCATGCTCTATCCACCAGTATCACACATACGAGGTTTTGTGCTGAAGATTTCTTATAAACTGCGAAAAACTATCGAATTTCCTTAGCGTATGATATACTTATGCAAAGGATTAGAAAGATTTAAAAATATGATAATTTGTAACCAAATTCCAAAATCAAAATATTACTAGGTGCTACAAAAATACATACAAATGTATAATAAACACTCAAATAAATGCACAGAACTGTTGCAGTCATTTTCGAAGTGTATTTAAAGTCAAGTTTGAAAGGCGGGAAAATGGCTTTTATTTTTTAACTGCAGCCCAGCTTTTTAGCTCGAAAAAATCTTAAAAAATTCACAACAACTCTCGTTTTAAGAGAAACGTTTGAATTTTTTTCGAGCCTGTTCCATGTTTCTAAAACACAAAACAATTTTTTTATATTTTTTCAATTTTTTTATGTTTGAATGTGGTTCTGAGAAAATATTAAAAAATGTTTTTCTGATAGTATAAATTGTCTTGTTATTTATCATATTTTCAGTCAGATAAAATCGTGTTAAGTTGCCTAAAAAAATTAAAAAATGTTTTGGGCTGTGGGTGGTGGAACGGGGATTAAGAAACCTTTCAAAAATATTATTTTTATGCTAGAAATATAATGTCATGTGTCATTTGGTTTAAGGGAACTTTTTACCATCTTATCCCGGGGGAACCCTTTACTTAGGCTTTCAGCCGCAGATATTTGCCATCAAGAAGTTTAGACCTTGGCCTCGTCGGAGTATAAGCGTTCTTTTCTGAAGTTTGCCAGTAGCAAACTTAACGGTGGAAATATCATCCAGGTTGTAAACGCCTGATGAGTACAGTTGATCAGTTTTAAATTGGACATGGAAAAGGAGACTGTACGCAAGCAGAGGGGATAATATGTGTCGCCATCAGAAAAATAATGACAATTATTCGTACTTTGCATCCGCGCAGCGTCGATACATCATCGCTTCTGCAAATCATGTGGCAATGGACTTTAGCAGATAAATGAGACGGTTCAAAAAGAGAAATAAGCACTGGCAGAATACATCCAAAATTGAAGGTAGATTTCGCTACTCGAAGTACGTATTGAGAGTACCTTTAAGCTGGGAAACTAAGAAGCACTTTCTTCATCAATAGAGAGGAAAAGAACACTAAGGTCGAACAAGATGGTATGACAAGCCGCTACGCAAAACATTCCTGGTACATCGAAGGTAGATGGCACATTCACTTGGGGCTAGCTCAGATATGTCTTCCTGAAGCCGGGAGAGATGGCTCAGGGCATCAGCGGATGTCATTGCAGTCCCTCTCACCCTCTAGGTTCGAGTCCCGACGGTAGCAGGATTTTCGACACTAGCTTGTCAGCTAGGTCGAATGCAGTCGCTGTATGGAGGAGAATTCTTGCGGCCGGCTGCTCTGATCGGTAGTTTTCCGTGGTTCCTCCGATCATCACCAGGCAAATGCCGGAGCCGTACCCTAACAAACGGGCCACGGACCGCTCGCGATATTTCCTACCTCTTCCTTGTCCTAATCTCACCCCTTACACACACACACACACACTAACATGCACTACACTTCCACATATGTCGGGAGACCGGTCGGGGGCTTAGAGCTTGTCCTGGCTGGGGCGGTGCCCCGCTGGTGGGAGATACTTGGTTAGGGGAAAACCCCGCTAGCCTGCGGTAAGTCTGCGCCGGTTCTCACCATACAGTGGGGGAAGACCACCACCACCACCTCCTCCCGAGCCAAAACATGCAGTACACGTTCGGGGCTAATGACCATTGTAGTTGACGCGCCCGGAATTACTAACAATCAATCTCCCCAAAAAAAGAGATCGAGGAGATCGAAGTAAAGATATCGTAGTAACCCATGAATTGATTATAATGACAGAGGTAATTCAAGACAAAATAAAAGGAACTAGCGAGGACGACACGTGCAGACTGTGCAATCATCAAGCCGAAATAATCATTCATTTTATTAGTGTCTGCAGCAAAATTGCACAAACCAATTACAAACAACATAACAGAGTAGTCAACAAGCTACACTTGAATTTACGTAGAAATAATGACTTCCAGGCATCTGAACAATGTGGAAGCCCAACCCGGACAAGGTGATCGAAAACCCTGAAACGAATATTCTGAAATTTCAGAACTACACAAACCATCGTTTGGATCAGAACATACCACATCACACCGTCTTTGAAGAGGAGGAGGAATGGATAATAGACGTGTGCGTATCAGCAAATGCCAGATTGGACCAGAAATATCGAAAAAAATAATATATATATCATGATCTCCAAACTGAACAGAAATAAATCTGAGGAAAAGGAAAACATTTGTTCCAGAAGTAATTGAGACTCTTGATGAAATATTCAGAGATTTGAAGAAACACCTGAGTACCCTAGGTCCTACTATCTACGAATGAATGCACTTCTTAACACCGCTCATGTTCTGTGTATACGGTATCTCTGGTAATTGTAAGTCCTAGGGCAGGAGCTGAATCAAGAAGAGTATCATTCAGCCAAACGGCTGTGGATTGTGATAGAAGAATAGCACCAATAATAATAATTATAACAATGATAGGAATAATAACAATAATAATAACGATAATAATAGTCGGGCTGGTGGCCGAGATCACTAAGGCAGTCGGAATGAAGGGTCGCGTGCTCGAGTCCCGCCTCGGACGTGGTTGTATTTGTGTTGGTCCGTTTGTACGTACCGTCCATTTATCCTTCATTGTCATCTTTTATCGCCCCAGGACTAACAACCCTGGTGTATAAAAATCGGATTCAACGTAATGCTAATCCCCCTGATTAGTTACATGCAAGACTTGCAACATGATCAAGATGATACTGAGCCCGTGCAAGTGCATGTCCTGCGTGGTCCAAGATGGCCAATTCGCGAGCAAAAAAAAGTAAATGTGGTAAGACTGAAAATGGTGAACCACGGTTGTTTCAATAATGGGTTTGAAGACCTTACTCAAGAGATCTGACGAACCATTTGAGAATCCTTAGCCTTGATTCGAATCTAGCATACAAGTTGAAAAAGTCAACATTTTTCGGTATAGCTCCAAACCTAGCTATTAATCACAGGGATTCTTAGGTAGGGTAGAAGAAACTGAATTCAGAGGTGCAGCAACCAACGGAAAGTTGAGAAATGTGGAAAATAAAAATTATTTCAAGTATCCTTCTCCATAAGTTGAATTAAGACGAAAATTAAATCTATTTACTTATCTAATTTTACTTCAGACTCAACAGTTGGAAAATATATTTATAAAAGGTCTCATATTATCCACACGATAACAAGACATCGTATATCATTTACGATGCGTATGTAAATATAAACATAATTTTTACGAGTAATTGAATTGAGAAGAATTATGCCTGGAATTAATTTTCTTTCCTCATTTTTAGAATTTCAATGTTTTAAACAAGTAATACATCAACGATTATGATTGTGTAAATGATATGAAAAAGAAAATAATGCTTGAATAAATAATTTACTGCCAATATGAGGATAATTCTGCTTCACATTTGCAAATAATATCGCATTTTTCTTTTTCAAGGCAAGGCTTTTTCATTATACATATGTTTTATCATTTGTATATTTTTCAAAACGTAGAGGTTGTTGGGCACCCAAAGCATGTTCCAAATACCATGCTTCTTCTTCATCGAAAAACCATTTGTATTTAGTTTCAGATTCCGTTGAAAATTGAATTACTTTCGCGTTTCCATGAAATTTGAGTGAAGTTCAAAACGTCATCAAAACATTCAAAGACTAAGCTATTAAAATTTTCTCCGAAATCGGCAATTCGACTAAGGAAAACGTCATCATTCTGAGGGAGATAATAAACTAAAAGGACGACGTCAAATGCCGGGCTCCGTTATTGTAGCAAACATTTCAAAACACCCCGTGCTCTTTGCACACGCATTAAGGTAGAAAAGCAGACGAAGCCACGTCCCACCTTAGGCTCACGCCCCCGCCCACCTTGCAGTTGACTCATCTCCTCCACTTCCTGATGCCGGCCCGTAATCCTCCCAGCTCACGAGCAGCTTCTCGGAAATCCAAAATTGCGCCCGGTGCCTTCTCCAGAGAGCGCAGTCAGCGGACTTCTCTGAGTGCGCACGCGGCGTGCCCTCTCATTGCTCCTTCCCCGCCCCGCCCCCAAGCCCCGACTCAGCGCGCCCTTTCCTCCCCCGACGGCCCTGGCACATTCACTTCCTTTTCTTCACCGCATCCGCGATTGCACGACGCCTTGGCAGTTACTCCGTCTCTGAGTCCGCACCGCAGCGCCCCCTCCCCGCCCTTAACTTTGTCCGCATCCCTGTCCTTCCCCTGACCCCATCCCCGTTTCGTCCTTGCTGCGTCCCCACCAGGTGCCAACAGCCTCCCTGCCCTCACTCTTGTCCCACCCCCTTCCCTGCCCTCGACCCGCCCCTATCCCCACCCCCGACCTGGCCGCGTCCCCACCACGTCTCCACAGGGTCCCCATAGCGTCCTCGCACCCGCACTCTCCTCCAAACCCGCCTTCGTCCCCGCCCCGACTCCGCTTCAGTCCCCGCTGTCGCCACCCGGCCTTTTCATCCCCATATCTGCCATTCGCACCTCCCTTTCTTCACCGTAGTCGCTGTTGCACGGCTCCTTGGCACTGTTTCTCTGCCTCCATGAGTCCGTCCCCGCATCGTCCCGCACCGCCTCCTCTCCTCCCCGCCCCCTCCCCTCCTCATCTTACCTTATCCGCCCTCTACCCGCCCCCTACCCGCCCCTACGCACCCACTACTCGCCCCCTACGCACCCACTACTCGCCCACTACTCGCCCACTACTCGCCACTACTCGCCCACTACTCGCCCACTACTCGCCCACTACTCGCCACTACTCGCCACTACTCGCCACTACTCGCCTACTACTCGCCCACTACTCGCCCACTACTCGTCTTCTCAACCTCGTCGCGCCTCTTCTCTGTGAACCACATCCGTCGTCTCGCGTCGGGTCGCTTCTGCCTTCGCCTTCGGTGGCACAGCCGTCGCCAATACCCTTGCTCCTACCTTCGTCTCCGTGCGAACTCCTAGTTTGAGCGGAGTCGTGTGCGTTCGAGTTTCTATATTTGCGCGGGCGATAGCGTATCCTCTGTCTCCGCCGGCGCCGGCGCCACAGACGATGCCCACGGTGCTGACGTCATTGTCGTCGCCACTGTCAATGGCGCAGAGGCCTCTGCGTTGCTGTGCCGGCACCTCCATTTCCTCGCCACTTGTGGATACAGAAATACTCCTCGTTTGGGTGGTTACAAAAATCAGACCACATTGGTTACATTGCACAAGGGACACATTTTTCCATCAGCTTGTCATATGATATGTGAGGCTAAAATTATTACAATAAAAATTTGAGAGAGCGACTCGTTTACAACATACGAGTATATTCGACATGGTTCTGTTTAACCGTTAGCAGAGGAACAGTGAATTTATTTCCAGAAACATCGTGACAATTTAACTCAACAAATATAATATTACTTACAACGAAATATACTCTTGTATTTCACAATTCAGTACATTGAATGAACTTTATTACAATCTTGATCTCGCTATGCCCGATGCATTTTTGTCAGCATGAACCGCAGACGTATAGCGAATGATTATTGAATGTGCGCCATGAGGTATAAACATTGAAGGGCTCACCATTACATGTGCAAGTAAACACGAAACAAAATGTTCCGGAGCGATGTATATTCATTATGTAACTTCGTTTTGTGAAGTTCTTGTCCAGTAATCAATTGTGTTGTTTTAGTTAGCAGACATTTAATGGAACATGGAGGGAAAGCGTGCAGTTGCAGTGTCCCCAACGTTTATTGGTGAAAATTGGTTTCGCCTGCCTTGTCCACTCTCGTATGGTCTGGTCACCTACTCCATTATCACTCCCCGCCACTAATGCTCTCACTCCTATCTCCCCTTTACTCAAGCTCCCACTGGATCTCCGGCCGTCGCCGTTGGCATACAGCAGCCGTCAATAGCACTAGTGCCTCCACCACCTCCTGCTCAGACACAGACCCAGATTCTGGTGCGTCTCCCCCGAGTAGTCGATATTGCTGCTGCTCCCGCAGAGGCTACTGTGCATATACCACTGGATTAGTTAAGCATATCGTGTCGCTATCCGCGTTTCGAGAGATTACTAGGTCTCAAGGCAGAATGCATATTTGAACACAAACCAACGTTAACCTTCTCACACAATCCATTATTCTCCCATTATAATGCACTTCTATTTTTGTAGGACATTCAAATATTTAAGACACGATTTACTTCCCGATGCATGACGTTATTACGTAGTATTCCAAAAACAATATAATTAATAATTATAAAAAATATATGAAAATGTTCGTAAGACACGAATAAAAGATTCCTTCTGTCCTGCCCACTCGCACGAATGCGATTAAATTCCCGCCTTTATGCATTCAACACACTGACCGTACAAACACCATTTTGGCACTCGTTATCACAAAAGCAACTCCCTCATAATGAACAAATACTTGTTGCTTTCATCATTGATTACGTAGCTGCATTTTTTGTCGTTCTTTCGTAATCTCCACCTCGGCGTTTCCTTTACCGCCTCCACAAATCTCGCAGTAACACAGACGCCACCACATCCGCGCGCTCTTTGCTGCGTCCTGCGCCACAAATTTCGTTCCGGCATCGCCGGGAGCGTCTCCGCCGCCGCCTCAATCGCCCTCGCTTTTCTTCCGAGGAGGGCGCGACGTCGGGCAATTGCGCGATCACGTCCGCCCGCTTGCGGTTCCGAGCTCTCGGAAACACCACCCGCGCCGCCGCCCGCCCCTCCCCCCGCCACTTTCCGCAGCCAACGCTGCCGGCGACGTCGCCTCCGCCGCCCTCCTGCCACTTTCTACAGCCAGCGTCGCCGCTACTACTGTCATCCCCGCCTCCAGTTCCAACACCGCCTCTGGTGCCATAGATGCAGTCGGATTCTCACCCACCGCTCTCACCACAATCACCACGTCACGATACTACCAACACCGCTCCTGACGCCACAACCACCGCCCCTATTCGCAAGTACTGCCCTAGCAGCCGCATCGCCCCTTCCGTCGCTATCGCCGTCGCCACAATCAACGCACCGCGATACTACCAACACCGCTCCTGGCGACACAACCACCGCCGCTATTCACAACTATCGCCCTCGCCGCCTCACTGTCACCGCCATCGCTATTGCCATCGCCACAATTCCCCTCGCTAGCAACATCGCTCCTCGTGTCAGAACCACCGCCGCTATTCGCAACTACCAACCTCATCGCCACCACCGTCGCCACAATCGCCGCGCCTCACATCACTACCAACACCGCCCCTGGCGCCACATCTTCTGCCGCTATTGACAACTACCGCCCTCGCCGCCTCACTACCACCGCCGTTGCCATTGCCATCACCACAATCCCCCTCCCTAGCAACATCGCCCCTGGCACTTCAACGACATCCACTATTCGCAACTACCGCCCTCGTCGCCTTACCATCACCGTCGTCACCACAATTGCCGCCATCATCGCGCCATCGGTGCCATCAATGTTTTCGCCACTGCTGCCGCCACTACCATCGCCGCTCTCCGCAGCTTCTACCGCCAGCCACTCCCTTTGCAGCCGCCAGTCGCGCGCGTTTCCTGGAGCGCCACACCGCGCTCAGCCCTGCCCTCTCGGGTCCCGTGCCGCGTGGCACCGCAGTTCGGAAGCGTGTCTGCGCTAAGGGGGCGGGCGGGGCGGGGAGGGGAGGGCCGTGGCGGGGCGGGACGGCAGCGGGTGAAGCGGACCAGGGCGCGGGGTCGCGAAGGCGGGGCGCGGCGCGGGCGTACAAAACCGCCGTGAGAGCCGGGCCGGGCTAGCTCCCTTAATTAAAGCTCCTTCGGTGAAGTTCAGCAAGTTGGGAGGGCCGCCTCGCAAAAAGAGGCGGCGCGAGACGCTGCGAAAAAAGCCGCACCCTCTCTCCACCTCCGACGCCGCCTCCGGCTACGTCCGCCCCTCTCCCGCCCTCCCGCCCGCGCCGCTGCCGGTGTCGGCCGCCCCGGCCCGCCGTCTCTTCCGGTATCCGCGTCTGCCCCCGCGCACGCCCGCGCCGTCCCGCGCACTCGTCTCCACTTGTTTGATCCCGACCGGTTCCTTCGCCACCGCTTCCGTCACTCCTCAGTGCCTTCCGCCTTCCTTTTGTCTCGCCTTCGGCACTCTTTGGCTTTCGTCGTTTTCTTGGCGTTGCTTTATTTTCGTTTCTCTCGAGCTGACGTCGCTCCTAAGCATCCGTCCCTCTCGGCGTTGAGTTCTCGCCGACTCGGAGGTCTGCGCCCTAATTCTCGGTACTCCTCCGCGTCTGAAGTAGACTTCCTTCGCTTTAGTCCCTCGCCGCTTCACCGTACTGTCACAATCAGACCTCACCGCTCCCCCATCCCGTAGTCGCCGCCTCCTCGCAACCGGTTTCTGAATAGTCGCTCTGTGTTACTTCTGGCCCTGAACTTCTCTTGCATCTCCTCCGGTAGTTCTTAATTTGCACTTTATCCCTGCCTTCGTTATTTCGTTCTTTCCTTTATTTTGTGCGGAGTCTGTTATATCCAGCAATCTCGTTATTGCGTCTGGCCCCGGGCTCCTGGTGCTCCGCTGACTTCATCTCGCGTGTGCCTTGGCTGCGCCGGCGTCTCGCCCCATCGCCCTTGCCCCAATCCCGACCGTTCGCCCCACAGCACACGATGGCGTCTCCGCTCTCGCTATTTCCGCCCCTGCCGCAGCCACCTTCCCTCGGGAGTTTGTACTTCGCGTGCGCCCCACCGCGCTCATCTCTCACCAATTGATCCCTTCTTCGCCTCATCCCTTACTTTTCACCCTTAATTTGTTTTCCGGTGCATCCCGTATAGTGCCTTCCGCCTCATGTGCTGTGCCCCGCAGCTAACTCAATGCGTTCCTACCTTTCAAGCTATGCGGCGATCATCCCGAAATATTTTCTACGCTCTTGGAAACGCTTCTACTCCATTTGTCTGCATCGCACCTTTACAATTTTCGTTTCGTTTCCTCTGCTCACGCTCTTCTCCTGTGCTCGCTTCGTCGCTCATGCTCCGTGCCGCTCGCTCATGACCGAAATTCTAATTGAGATCTGCAGCGAACTGACGACGCGCACAGCCCCATAGTCATTTTTCGTAATACTATCATAGCACAACTTGCACAACACGCTATTTCGTTACAATCTACGCATTTACCCTCCTACCCACCTCGCAGGCACCCATCAACGATAGTCTACGTCCCATATACTCCCCCTCGCTGTCGCTCCATGGCTTTCTCTGCTGTTCCTTTCCTGTTTTATCCATGCCAATTTCACTTCTTTCTTCACTGTCACCACTGCACGTACGCACGCGCGCACACAAACACACACACACACATGCTCTCTCAATATAAATCCATGCCATTACTGCGCGGTTGCTTTTCTATATACCTCTCTCCTCTCCGTGGCACCTTGTCTTCCATCCTCTCACTCACATTACGTCTCAATGCTGTAACTTCCCGTCACACCCGCTGTACCTACTCTTCCTTTCGCTGGTGCCTTCGCTTCCCAGGTGTTCCCAGCGGGCTCCTCCCTCCATCACATAGACTCGGCGCCCCCTCCGCGCCCCAGACACCTGCAATCTCGCGCCCGCTGCGCCCGCTGCGCCCGCGGAGCGCGAACTCCGGAGAGAATCCAGCGGTCCCTCGAGACGGCGTCCGGATGACAAGCCCTACACTGAAGAGGGATCGCCCGCCCGAAAATAGTTGGCAGCCCTTGAAAGCATGCCGCACTTAACCTCCGGTCAAAACACACACCAGCACACTGAAGCCCCCTCGCCCCCACTTGCCTGCGCGCGCGCGCGCGCGCGCGCGCGCTCACACACACACACACACACACACACACACACACACACACACACACACACACACACACACACACACACACACACACCGACGAAGAGCTGCTTGCTTTCCTGAAAACTCGCCTGGGACGCGCTTATCTCCGATTGGTGCTTCGCCAACTGACGTCACGCGGTGTCTCGCCGCTGGCTTCTCCGGAGCTGGTGGCGTCGGGACGAAGGGCCGCGCAGTGATTCCTTTCATGGCACAAACCGGACAAAGCGTTCCTCTCGAGCCGGCTCCTTCAAAGTTTCGATGGAAGTTTCTTGTATGTGAAATGATTCACTATCCATCGTGATTTAGTATTATATGGGGCTTACGTGCACGTTTCATACAAACTCTTTAAATTGCCGCATTTTGATTTAAGAATATAAGTAACACAGTTCAACTTCTGAACATGAAAATTTTATTGCCAATATAATTGTTTTGTGGTATACACACATAAAACAAAGCGTATCTGCCCGTTTCTATTTAAAAAAGGAGAAAGTTTTAAATACTTGGCTCATCGTATTCTTGGGTGATACCTTTGATTTTTATTACAATGCACATGAAGGGCTTTATTCATTTCTTACTAATGCCATTAATTCTAATTTTTTTTAAATATTTGAACATAGTGAAATTTCCAAAATAATGATTGATTGATAGTGATTCCGGGCGCGTCAACTACTATGGTTATTAGTCCCGTACGTGTGCTCGTGAGTTGGCAGTGGTCTTTCTATGCTCTGTGGCGAGATTCGGCGCTGACCTACCGTTGTAAAGCGGGGTTCTTCCCAACCAGGTACGAGTATCACCCACCAGAGGGGTACTGCCCCAGCCAGGGCATGCAGTAAGCTTTCGTTCGGTCTCCCAGGATGTGTGGTAGTGGAGTGCATGTTAGTGTAAGTGTGTGTAAGGTGTAAGGATAAGACAAGGAAAGGGTAGGAATGATCGCGCACGGTCCGTTGCTCGTTTATTAGGTTACTGCTCCAGAATTCGCCTGGTGTTGATCGGAGAAACCAAGGAAAACTACCGATCAGAGCAGCCAGTCGCTAGAATTCTCCAACTAAATGTCTTCGCGTTTGACTATTAAGATATCTTCGTTTAATATTCCGCCCTCCGAAACCCGCCGCATAAATTTTAATTTTATTGATGTATTTGACAATTTTGATAATTAATGAATATATGAAACTAATAAAATTCATTTAAACAAAAACCATTTTCTGGTTCAATCAATTTCTGGCCCTGAAAATGGTAAAAAAATTCAATATTCTCGTATCAGTACTTGTATTAGATAAAAAACGATATTTTAATGTCAAATTAAGGCCGATGTATCTTCATAACATGATAATGTATTAAATTAACTATACTAAAACTTAAATAGTACAATTACTTCGAAAATGTATTCCGAATGTTAAGTTTTTTAGTGAAAAGTTTCTAATTTATTTACGCACAACGAAATACGGTGTAATAATTCATATTATAACAATTGTAAGTAACACTTATGATAAACTGGATCACAATTAAAACAATGAGCACACCATGAAGAATATCAACGATTTTCATCGACTTGGTCTCTGAGTCTCCTGTGGTTAGGCTAATGTCAATACACGTAGGTATGTTATTGTTTTACCAGACATTTACTTAACGAAACATGTTGCTTTAGAAGGTATAGACGAGAATTTTTGTTAACACAGTCTCATTAAGTAATTCTCAGTGCGCTTTGCCCGAGTCGTCCAGTCAAATGGACCTCTGTGTACAGTGCCCTCTCTCGCCCTCTCTCGCCCCCTCTCCCCCACAAACTCCCGCGTCTCCGCCGCCTGGCAAGTCGGAGGAAGCCAATCTTTTATTCAAGGCGTACACTGGTGAGACTCCGAGCGGGTTAAGGAGTCTGTCATGGCCCCCGACGCGGCGTCGGCCGTCGGCAGCCTCAGCTACACAGCAAGAGCGGGTTGTTTGTTATATAAGCGCGGGCTTGTCTAGACCGGCGAGTATTAGTGCTGTTGGAATATGCATGTTTCGGATTGCTTTATTATCGCGGCGTGTTGTTCGCAACATCTCATTACTTGCCTTTCTCACGCGGCCGCGTGCGCGGTTGTACGTTATTTCCCGTCTGAATCAGGGAGAGGGCATTCGTAGTCTGCGGCATTTTACCGCATTTTCCGCTAGATTTCTCAGAAGAGAACACTATTCGCGTGCTTGTTTACGGTTCTCAGTTGAGGGCCTCTGTGATTTGTTGTTCTGCATCTCCCTGCTTGGACTCGAGTGTTGTACTCATCAATGCTAAACGTCTCCTTTGAGATATTTTGGGAACAACACAAGGTATTGGTTGCAGATGAAGTCATTTGCACACTTATTTAACATGTAGTTCTTGTCGTAATAGAGTAATGGTAGGAGATCTACAAAAGTTAATTCTAAGTTTTACCTATTCTTTATAACATTGTTTTCGTTTAATACAAACGCTGAGAGAGGTACCTACAGTTTACAGTTATAACTGTCATAATTGTTTGTGACGTATGAGGGAGAAGTGCAATATGTGAACGTTTTCTTTAGTTCAAGTTCCTTACTTAGCTCTTGTAATAGTTCTTGTAATAGTTCAAAGTTCAAATATGAATTTGAGTAAAAGTTCAAATATGAATTTGAGTAACAACGAGCGCTTTTGGCAAGATATAATAACGAGAAATGTTTGCTTCCGAGTAATAAAAGCAACTGCAATTAATCTACAGAATTAGGCTCTTATGCCTGATCGTGTTCCACGAGGAGGAATCGACATATAACCATGGGAAAATTAAAAGCGGTCATTTGAATATTTGAATAAATATATTCTCCACACCCCATAGAGCACAAGAAAACGTGTGACTCTTAGTACGCAAAAGTGAAGCTAGTTCATTTATATCCAGAAGCAAAAAAGGGGCTAAGAATTTGATCAATGGATCAAGAGATCAGTGACCAAGAAGTATAAGATTGTTACAGGTATTTTGAACAAAGTTGAATCCAAATTCATTAGTGAGCAGTTGTCTCCAACAATGAACTTTAACCAATCTCATGGAACTTCTGTCTGATAATTCACTAAAACTAGACTTTTGTCTTTCAGCAGCCAATCACTAGAATTCAGGTTCCGATATACTTGTAAATCTAAATAAATGAAATAAGGTTTTGCAATGATTATGAGTTAAGGTAAATAGTATTAACTAATGACATGCGGAAGTAAAATTGGTGAAGAACAAAATCACACAAAATATTCTTTCAAGAAGCAGCACGCACACTTTCCAAGACCAAAAAATAAAATACTCTCGAATAACATTGCAATATATTAAATATTTTAATAACAGCATTCACTAATAAAGCAATAAATATTATATGGTACTAGCAGAATTGTGTCCTGCTGCCGTCTTCCCAGCTCGTCAGGGCTGCTGCGACCTGGTTGTTCTCGTGCCGAAATCGCCCCTTCGCTGTCATCTTCTAGCGGAGTATATTATTTTTTCGTTTATCTCTGCTTGGTCTGGAGACCCTCAGCAGCCGAGTACGATGCATTGAAGGTACAGTAAACTATGTTAGCATTGTTTAAGAAACATTATTTGCAGATGAATTACATTGAGTTCATACAGATTAAATGTGTGAAACCACATCGAGTACATGATGATCAGGTAGGGTCTAAGATTTTTTTAATTTTTTATTTATTTTACGTCAAAAAACAGTTAAAAACTGCGTATGACGTGCTATGGGGAAAAGTGAATTGTGTGCACATTTTCAAAATTCTGTGATCCCTACACTAAGTCATATACTACTTAAATTTTGAATTTTTGAAAGGGAGAAAAAAAACTCCCATGTAATAAAATCTATTTTCAAGGATAAACAAGCAATAAATTTTGAATTTTGAAAGGGAGAAAAAAAAACAAAAAACTCCCATGTAAAAAAATCTATTTTCAAGGGTAAATAAGCAATAAATTTTGAATTTTGAAAGGGAGAAAAAAATAACAAAAAAAAAACTCCCATGTAATAAAATCTATTTTCAAAGATAAATAAGCAATAAATTTTGGCTCTTATTACTTCCTGCCGCGACAACATGGAAACGATAATTTGAATAATTGTATTTCCCACAGAATTCTAGAAGACGTGCACAGAAAATGAAGTTACATTTATGTCCAGAAGCAAAACAAGGGGCCATCTCAGCATTTGCTCAATGGATCAGGGAAACTGGACGAAAAACCTGATCGAGATGGGGGTCATTGACCCGGAAGCTGTGTTACAATAGTTGTTACAGGTTGTTTATACTCATTTATACAGTCCAAATGGTAATTAATGCATTATGTATCATTGTTAAAATTAATGTTACTTTTCTTGTGATGCTCAGTATAGTCTCCAATTGTATAGAAACAGTTATGCAGCAGAAACGATTTCACCTGGGATTTAAACTTTTCTATTGAATTTAATCGTTTAATGTCATCTGGCAAAGTGTTGTAAAATAATGTACATGTATTGTATGTGAATTTTGTGTAATGAGCTGTTGATACTGTCACCTGATGAATATGATTTCTACGTCGAGTGTTATAGTAATAGACTTCGGCATTTTCTGAAAAATATTCCCGCCCTTGAGCAAGTCATTTATCATGGTAATGATACATCATGGTAATGGTATCATGGTATCATATCATGCGAGTCAATTATCATGGTAGTTTATGCTTTAGTCAATTGTGGTGAGAAGTTGGTTTTCCGATTTTGAAATGTACAGCAGAGGGAGCTCAAGGTTAGTTTTATTCCCGTCTACATCCCGCTCACACCCTCGTCCTGTCCGGCGGGTCACATGGCAACGCCCTGCAACATTGAAGCTCAGGTGGATTGGGAATTGCAACTGAAGAGTCAGATGTGCTGCAGCACCATCGAGTAGCGAACTGTAAAAATCTGCATGAAAAAATCTAAGATATGCCAACTTTCAGGGAGATCGGTCAAACGGTGTTGGAGTTTATCAATCTCGGGTATACCACCATCCATATATATATATATATATATATATATATATATATATATATATATACATATATATATATATATATATAAAAGAAAGTCGTGTTAGTTACACTATTTATAACTCAAGAACGGCTGTATCGATTTGACTGAAAGTTGGTGAGCAGGAAGTTTAGGGCCAGGAGACGGACATAGAATACTGTTTATCCCGATCGACAGCGTTCCTGTGTGAGAACGCACGTTTTCGCGTGATTTCGCATGTTAGCGGTCATTGTTGCCTGTTGTAACCTATTGTTGTAACGCCGCACTGATAACAGAAGGCGATAATGATAGCCGCCTTTCGTTCGCCGTTATCTATCTATATATATAAAAGAAAGTCGTGTTAGTTACACTATTTATAACTCAAGAACGGCTGTACCTATTTGACTGAAAGTTGGTGAGCAGGAAGCTTAGGGCCAGGAGACGGACATAGGATACTGTTTATCCCGTTCGACAGCGTTCCTGTGTGAGAACGCACGTTTTTGCACGTTTTCGCGTGATTTCGCGTGTTAGCGGTCATTGTTGCCTGTTGTAACCCATTGTTGTAACGCCGCACTGATAACAGAAGGCGATAATGAAAGCCGCCTTTCGTTCGCCGTTATATCTATGTATCGTCGTGTTAGTTACACTATTTATAACTCAAGAACGGCTGTACCGATTTGGTTAGCAGGAAGCTTAGAGCCAGGAGACGGACATAAGATACTGTTTATCCCATTCGACAGCGTTCCTGTGTGAGAACGCACGTTTTCGCGTGATTTCGCATGTTAGCGGTCATTGTTGCCCGTTGTAACCCATTGTTGTAACGCCGCACTGATAACAGGAGGCGATAATGAAAGCCGCCTTTCGTTCGCCGTTATATCTATATATCGTCGTGTTAGTTACACTATTTATAACTCAAGAACGGCTGTACCGATTTGGTGAGCAGGAAGCTTAGAGCCAGGAGACGGACATGGGATACTGTTTATCCCGTTCGACAGCGTTTCTGTGTGAGAACGCACGTTTCCGCACATTTTCGCACGTTTTCGCGTGATTTCGCATGTTTTCGCGTGATTTCGCACGTTTTCGCGTGATTTCGCGGGTTTTCGTATGTTTGGGCGGAACGGAGTTCTCTGTTAAGGCGGAACAGAGTTCGCCGGGTCAGCTAGTATATATATATATATATATATATATATATATATATATATATATATATATATATATATATGTATGTATATATATACAGTAGCAAGAAACAAATATTTAATAGCGGACGGCCTCTTCCTTGGAAGCTTGGTGTCGCACGACGTCAATTCAATCGGCATGTGCAGTATGAGAATGGGCGGAAAAACACAATCAAATATTTGCTTTTTGTGTCGAAATTGAAACTCATTCTATTTGGGTATTCTTAGAGTTACTTCTGCATATTTAATGAAATTGTAAACACTTCTCGCATAGCCGGAGGATGTATATTTTCTATCAATGTCTGCCATTGTTTCTGTCATTGTAAATTAGTATTATAGATAGATTTTATTGATTTATTACCGGCTCCGGTGGTGTGTTTATCTTCGGTGGTGCAACGGTTAGCGTATCGGACTGATGAAACCAAGTTCGCGGGTTCAAATCTGATCAAAACTGTTTATTTTTAAGGAAAAAATTCCTTTGTACGCATTCCTTGGGATGGGAAGTAAAGGCGAGTGCCCCATGTTGTAGATTTTCTGCATGAAAATATCTTCAAGCTTAAAAGAATCCTCTGAGAAAAAAACCAGTTCGCTCGTTTCGTCGCCCGAGTGGTACCTCCTGTCTCTGATAGATGGTGAAAGGCCCGTAGCGGAATTTGAGTGGTCAAGCGGAAGAGCAAGTCTCATGGCCTGAGCCTCGCAGAATTGAATTTAAAATATATCTTACCAAGTAAACGTATATTACGTACAAAGAAGAGTGTGCTCCAATTATTTTACGTACAAACTGTTTAACGAATAATTATAAAAGTAGTTATAGGGATCCATATATTTCCAACACAATTTTAATAATTCAGAAATTAACTAGTTTGATTTTCTGACGTTGAACGAAGGTAATTCCATGATACTTTTCTTGTGTAGCCGTCCTGTGCGCCTCGCGTCTCTCATCCCCGCATTCCCACTTGAAGATGTTCCCCCTCGTGTTCGCGGAACGGGGAATGGAGCGGTCCAGCACTACGAGCGCGGCCACTAACTGTATTGCGCTCCCGAGCAGCGAACCGGCGCGGCGTGGGGGGCGCAAACCTGGGACAGGGGTGCATTATAGCACAGCGGAGTGCGAGAGACGCATGTGGTGCCAGAGCTTGAATGCTCCGCTGATGGGTTGAAGTATTTTGTAATATTGTCTTATAAAAATGACTACTAAAATTGAGTTGAATATCTCGCATAATATATAAACATTTGAGAATTTGAATTCAATAATTTGTGAATCCGTTATTGTGTTGCATGTGAAGGAGTCCTATTTACTGTCGCCGTTCATTCACATCAACAGAACAAAAAAAAAAAAAATCGCGTAGCATTCTTTTTAAATCTTTCGTACATTTTTCCTAGAGGAACATAAATCAAATATGGTTCTTCCGCATTATAGAAGGTGAACATAAATATTTATTGGTGTTGTAAAAACAATATGCTGTGTGATAAAACATTTTCTTCCAAATTAAAGCGTATGGACGGTTTCTCTGGAAATATTTTTTTCCTAATAAAGAGTTTTTTTAGACATGTATATTTAAGAATAGCTATGTTGATATTAATATATAATTATATTGACAATTATAGTGTTATTTCCCTCAGTATCTAAAGTATATCTAGAGAAATACGTGCATTTGAATCATAAGCTATACGGAGTACCGGAAGACCAAGAGAGCAGAAGAACGTATTAATATAAAATGCTCTTAAAGCACGAGGCGACTAAAAGCCGCGCAATTGTCAAAGGGCCTCAGGAGAGTTATCTATATTTTAAGAAGAAATTAAAATAAACAATCGCGACGCTAGGCGGCGCATTCAGGCTGGATGACAAAGGCAGCGCGGAGGGGGGTCGGCACAAGAAAGACAGTGGGGGGAAAGGGTGAGAGGGGAGGCTGTATCAAGGGAGGCTCCAAGCGTGGAAAGGCTCTGAGCGACTGAAGAGCTTCTCTCGCGACGCTGCAAAGTCTAATTCCTTTTTACTTTATGGACGAACAGCGCCGGTAGCTCATGACTCTTGTGTCCTCCGCAGCTGTGCCCATAGGATGGAGATGGTTTCATTTCTGAGTGAAGCAAATCCGCTACGCAACAGATTACCAAATTCAGAGCAATTAGTCACGTAACATAAACATACTTTAAATAAAATAATGTAAAGTATAGCGGTCATACATTTAAATGCATCCTCATGTTAATGTAAATAAATAAATAAATGTATATTTTTATGTCTACTCCAGTCTTACCCTGAAACGCGGGAAGAAATTTCAATCACATTTTGAACGAATAATTTGGAACGGACGAAAACAAAATTTTGGGATTTTCGATTCAGGATTGTTTCTTGACAAAATTTGATTTAACACTAGAAGTCCCGACTCAAAATATCTAAAACAGTCAGAGAAGTCTTTTGTCCAGCCTTCGTCAATACTCGTTAAGAAAAAATATTGCAAAAACATTCAAAAGCACCATTACAACACTATTAACTATCATAATTTAGTAGGATTTAGTGTCATATCTTATACTTTTTTTAAAAATAACTTGCCATTACTGTTCTGCGGAATGTAAATGATTGGAACTTATTGACTGGAAAATGCTGAAAACGAAAAAAGCATACTGATATTGATAAAAGTAAACATTTCTGTACGAACAATACTATTAAAAAAGGGCATTTTATGAATGTTCTAAGTATACATTTTCAAACAACTACCATATTCCACTTATTTCGCTCAATTGGTAGTTATTTATATTTCATATGTATACATTTATATAAATTATTATTCTTTTGTATTTAATTTCTTATATATTATTGTTTTGTGATAGTTATGTTATATATTTTTACACATTTTTGAATTACTCCGTTGGGAACGAGATGTTGGGAACACGACCACACTCTGAAATTAAATGTGTTCCATGTTTCAATTAAGTACATCTCCGCGTTTGCCCGGGCTTTAATTGTATTTACTTTTGATATTACTGTATACACTCCACACACAGTGTAAACATAGGTAGTAGGATGATCGAAAATCATAATGTCAAGTACACAGTTTTCAAGCACATTATGTACAATACTCACAAGCCATTTGATCAGAATTTTTTGCATTTTGTTGGGTGGTTCTTGGCTATATGATATATAAGTTTCTTCTCATTTCTTGAAAGAGTTAACATTATTCTACGATTCGGAAAAATATTTCCATACACATGTACAATGATCTTAGATCGCTAGCCATAATTGTACGTGTCTGTTCGCTTTTGATGCCTTGAACTGTGTAAATATAGTTTGCAAACAAATAGCGGCTTATCAACTCTACTCTTCTGATGTATAAAATCACTACAACACAATACCGAAGGAGGTACCAACTCCTGGTGTTTTAAGCAAATTCTAACATTCCCCCAAAATATGTATTGTTTACGTTTCAAATTTTAACGGGCTGGAAATAAACAAAAATGATGAAAACGAAAAGTCACGAAATCACAAAGTCCTATCTAAAGAAACAAAGAGGAACCAGCAGTGAAATATCGCCAGGAGTCGAAATGACGGTACTGAGTGTTAATGCAACCCCGCAATACAGTTTTGTATTTCGGGATTGCTTTGATTGGAGAGGGTCAGGGGCGCGATGGAATCGGAGCCGCGCGAGGAAGGGCAATGCAAGACGGGGCGGGACGGACTCGCGGAGAAGCAGAGCGGGTGAGCAAGGGGTGAGAGAGCGGGGCTGAACAGCGAGGTTGAAGCTTAACGAGGAGTGTGGGTAGGGAGCGAGGTCAGGCGGGCTGGGGAAGCACAGGCGGAGCGGGCTGGGGCTGGAGAAACACGAGGTTGTGAACGCGGGGCTGACGGGACGAGGCGGAGTAGCTGGCGGGGAGGAAGGCATGGCGGAAATGTAAAGAAAATTAATTCCTGTTTACACTAGAAATATAATTCCTTCTTTCTCTTGTCTAGTAATTGATTGCGATCACGGATACCTGGGCAACGTCGAGTAACTCCAGCATGTAAACAGTTAGTTTATATTATGTTTAGCATATAAAAAGGGAGACAAAATTTGCAGAAAAATTATTGAACTGTTTTTAATGGAGTTGATCTTCACTGAATAATTAAGAAGGATCAGAAATTCTTACATTTCGGGGAGAAATATATTTTCATCTCTGCACTGAATCCGAATGGCGAAGAAGTATTTAGTAAATTGGAGTCGGTCTACATGAAAAATGTCCCCTCTCCCTAAAGGTTTCCCATAATATTGAGTCTCCTGTTCTGCGATTCTAGGAATCTCCATTATTGTTCTTTGTAACATATTTTTACCTGTAAAACTAATAGTATTTTAAAATTAAGATGAAAAAGCCCAATGAGATGACCGAACACGTTTGTGCTAATATAAGTAAGTTCCGAGTTTCTAGAACAAATAAAGTACTCAATACATTGCTGTTTAAGTACGTTTCCGTTGTTTTGTCTACAAGCAATGTAACAAACGTACAAATGGCATTAAGTGCTAAACAGTGCATTTTTTGATGCTATATTTTGGTGCTATTTGTAATGTGGTGAGCTATAAAATACTGATGACATGACATTTCATCTCGTTTTCTTTTTATGTAAATTCTGTATATTGTAGTACAAAACCTTAAAATTATGAATTAAAGTTGAAAAGATTATTACATTTTTATACCTTGAAATAATTGTACTAATTCGGGTCAATAAGAAAAAGTAATGTACACGTTAGTGAATATTTTGAAAAGTATTCTGTAAAATTGATTAACAAACATTCAGTTTGCCGCTGTTTTGAGGTACAATAATTTTATTTTTTAAGAATGTAATATTCGTAGTTAATATGTAGAAAATTATATTAAAGCAATATTTCAAGTCATGAGTATAAATATACCAAATTCACATAATCTGGCCATTACTGGTCACACTAAACCTCTCCCAAAATTGAGAACTTAAATGTGGGTCTTTGGTAGGAAATCGATTACGTTAATGGATCTGTGACTGTTCACATAGCCAGAGAAGGGACGCTAATTAGAGAGTCATGGAGGCGCAGTGCAAAGCCGTTTAATTACGAGGCTCAATTGTCTACAGTTACTCTCCTCAGGGGAACTCTGTGATATGTTATTGGGGATATAATTTAACATATCTTAACATATTGTGCAATTCATTAAAAAATTTCATGAAATTGGTGGAAACACACATTCCTAAAAAGTGTAATTTCCTTTTCCCACGAAAAATCTTATGTGCCCAACACTTCATTTCAGCGTATTTAGTTCCACACTTCGTAATCTAGGACGGAAGATCCATGCTAATAGGATATCCCCATGCTACAGCTATCTAGTCTTAGCTGACAGCCCTATCACAGCCGGGCAAACGGCGGGGCCGCTGGAGACAACGGAAGGGGGACGAGCTCGCCCTGAATGGGGTGAGAAGGGACGACGTATCAGTCACGCGGTCTGCCTGAGGAAGTGGGGAAAGGAAGAAGCACCACAGGACGCACAGCAAATAAGAGTGAGACGAGCCGCAATGAAGACGGAATGGAAAGAATGGTCAGAGTGATTGGTTGAAAACATGGCCGCGTGAGCGTGGATGGATACCTCTTGATGATGATGATGATGATGATGATGATGACAAAGATAATTACTCCTGAACCTAAATTGAATAAGCAAAGTGACTCGGTTCAGAATGTGATGCGAACCAGAATATCAAGCGATATATTGATAATAATTAAGATGGTTAGTGTACATTAATTGAATTAAAAGAGTGATTTTTGTACCGAACAAGGCCACAAAGACAGTGTGGACATCTCTTGAAGATAATGTTGACAATTTTAGTACTTGAGCCTATTCGGACGACCTAGAATGGTGTCTATAATGATGGATAATAATTGAACGGTCAGTAATGAGGCGAGCGATGAAGCAAAGGAGGAATGAAATTCGGGGAAAATGGATTATCGAGAAACCCTGCCGCGAACCCTTGTCCATCTTGAATGTAAACAGCAAGTTACAAGAAGCCCGTGAGGAAATGGAAGACGAGATGAAGTGGTGTACAGAGCTTACGACGCTCAAGACAGCCGAGTAGATCTA
This sequence comes from Teleogryllus occipitalis, assembly GCA_011170035.1. Taxonomy (NCBI): domain Eukaryota; kingdom Metazoa; phylum Arthropoda; class Insecta; order Orthoptera; family Gryllidae; genus Teleogryllus; species Teleogryllus occipitalis. The sequence goes on along the minus strand of BLKR01014776.1, from coordinate 132,950 downwards.
GAAACAATGGAACGAGCGATTCCATACACAATGGAGATAGAGGAGAACGATGAGATGGTTTCGATGTTAGGAGGCGTTTGTGATGGAGCAAGTGGTAAACGAAGAAGAACATAAACTATTCCTTTCACGAACGAAGCTGGACAAAACAGCAAAAAATTGTAGAGATGGAGTTGGGAGATGCGGAATAGAGCTGTGGAGTTGGCATGGATGAAATGTAGCAGGTACAAAAACCTTCGAAGAGAGATGACAAGCGTAAGGTTAGGCACTTGTAGATATGCCGGAATGGAGATAGCAGCTTTGGGTGCGGTTGGCTCTGGTTTCAAACATCGAAGCGAGTGGTGTGAGGTTGAATGGGGGGGGGGCAAGGGCAAGTCAAGCAAGCCTAAAAAACCTTGTCCTGAAGAGGATCAGACGAAGCTGAGAGGGAAGAAGCACAAAAAATAAGGGAATGCAAGAACAGAACAGGAAGACGGGGCCATCCTTTTATAGGAGTACAGGACTGTGAAGATCTATAAATTAGTTTAAAACACGATATTCGAAAGGGATAAACAACACGTAATGCGAAATATTTGTACTTTTCCTTTCATTTGTCTAGTTTCTTTATAATAAAAAAGCAATAAAAACTGTACGTGACGTATGGAGGAGATACAATATGCACACTTTTTCTTCAGCTCCAGAATTCCAATCTCACTATTTTACTACAGCTACATAGTTGAATTATGAATAAAGTCAGAAATAAGCGTGATTGGTAACATTGGAAAACTTGAAATGTTCGTTCTCGATTATTGGAAAACGTATCGTCAATCGAATTTTCTAGTATTGCTGACAAAATAACAACCTCTCGGTCCGATTCCTCCCACACATCGCAAAAGAGAGCTCAATTTACGTGCGCACAGTGAAGCTATGTTTTCACCAGAAGTTGATAAGTTGATGGCGAAAATTCAAAACCATCTTTTATGACAGTTGAATATTGCTGTCATGGGTGAAGACCTGTGGACGAACGAATGGGAAAAAGATTTTTAAGGTGATCAATACAGAATGTGGCGGTGTAGTAAATTGGTGCAACATATGTAGTACGGCGCACGATTGTATCAATGGCGAAAGTTTTTGCAAATAAGGCAAAACTACTTGAACGGTACAGGTATATCATTTTCTAACAGGTAGCGCGTCGTTTGTGGTATTTGGGAAATCAGTACATGAAGAGATATAATAGAAATAAAAATGGTAAAGAAAATGCTGGCGTAAACCGGGTAAAAAGGCGCAGCTATATAGTAAATGAAATAAAATATAGGTAAATGCGTTGAAACACTGGTCACACGTGATACTTACGGCCCCTGCACACGAGCGATGCGTTGACACGCTATAAGTTCTGACCAATATCTCAATACCACAAGGAATTTAATTCAGACACACCTCACGACTATTGAAACATGATGCAGAAACTGGAAAATCAAGATAAATCCAAACAAATCCACATCGAAAGTTTTCACGCTACAATTTCCAGCCTTCCCACCTCCACTAAAATTTGACTCAGCAGTAATACCATGGTGCTCCTCAACCGCTCCAGTCCGTTATCTACGAGTCATAATGGACACCAGATTGACTTGGAAAGACCACATCACCTCCAAGGTGAACGAAGCTAATAGACGCCTAGGTATTCTTCGACCAGTAATCAACCGACACTCATCATTAAAGCTCCATTCTGCTCTCCTTATATATAAAGCCATTTTACCTCCATTGCTTACGTACGCTTGTCCAGTCTGGTACAATGCCGCCCCTACAACCATCAACAAAATCCAAATATTCCAAAATAGTTTCCTCAGAACTGCAGTTAACGCACCTTGGTTTATAAGCAACACTAACCTTCACAAAGATCTAGCCATAGAGCCCGACCTAACATACATCATTAAACTTTCCTCATCATTCTTCCAAAATCTACCCTCAGTTACTGGTGCTTCCCACTACAACATAGGTAAAGAGCATCCGGTAGAAACTCGTCTCCGCAACCGAGTCCCCTTCCACATCTTCCTCCGGAAACTGGCTGATATAAGATAGTGAAATAAATAGTCCTCCCATAAAAAGTCAACAATATGTATTCGTCCACTTTATCATTCGCACTACTTCAATCTATGTTTAATGGCAGGTGGCCGTAGCCACCCCGTTCGCATATTTTCGTCTGAAAATGCTCGCTCCTAACAACTGAAAAGCCATATGGCTGAGCGTTGTATAATCAGCTCACTCTGTAAAATAAATAAATTTTAAAAAACGCTATAAGTAACGCACGCCGTAGAATAACTCTCTAGTTTATGCAAAACGACACACTAGCGTTTTCGTCGTTCCGCATAAGATACAGTGTTAATCTACGACGCGTGTTACTTATTGCACGTCAAACTAACTTAAACGCAATACTCGTGTGACAGGTCTTAGAGAACGGAATGTACAAAAGATTGAAATAAAGGTTAAGCGAATGACGTTGCATTACTGCGAAAAAGTGAAGAAAGAATGAGAAGAGGAGCAAGGAACAATAGGGAAATTGAGGTAGAAAAGATAAGAAAGAGAGATAGCGAACAAAGCAGACTACAGTCGACCGGCACAAAGAAAGTCTGTGAACCAGTTAAAGAAGTCAAAAGCTACAGTTGTTCAAGTTGAAGTTGTTGAATCCGGTTGAAAGGGTTCAATGTTACGGTGTTCTGTCTTGTCAAGTTTCCATTGTTATCTCAATGGCCAAAGAAGAACGTTTGAAGGGAATGATTAAAAACTATAAAGTATCATGGCTTACTTTAATGCAAGAGTAGGATTTAAATATTATTTCAATTTCCTCTCTTAAAACAACAATTATGTAACCCTCAACGAATTTCCAAGTTGAAACTTTATTCACTTTTTTGAAAAGTGTTGCCTTTCCTTTACAACCATTTTGTATCTTTCAGTAGCATTTTTTATTTCTGCCTCGTATCTAAACAACAAACTCAGAGAAGTTACAATATAATTTTCCGACAAAAAATTTCCAGCTAACTGGCTATTTACAGCGTTACAAAAATAAAACAAAATATTTATTCTGGAGGCATGACTCAGAGTGTGGCCATGGGGGAAAAGGAAGGAAGGAACGAAGCAAGATACAGAAAAATGACCCAGGGCGGGTTACAGAAGCTCTGAGGGATGGAGTACCAGCGGCATGAGACGTGTCGGTGGTGATGGAGGCGGTGACGGCGGTGGCTGCCTCCTGCCGCATCGCATCGTCTCTCATCGCGTCGCCTCTCGTCGCCTCGTCGCATCGCGTCGCGTCGCGTCGCGTCGCGTCGACGCAAATCGCGCCGGCGGAATTGACGACGCGGCCGGGGCACGCAGGCCACGCGGCGAATGCATCAACGTCACCCGAGCATGTGCCAGGGTCCGCAAGGAGAGCCAGGGAAAAAACGACACGTTTGACTGAATCGCTGGCCCAGATAACTGCGCCGCAATGCCTCGTTTGAATCCTTAGTATCAAGCATTTCTTTTTATTTCCTACTGCTGTGCGACAAAAAGACGACAGAAGTTTCCTCAAGAGTCGTAACTATTCCTCCGGGAGACTGGGGTAAGATTCAAAACAACCGTATCCTTCGTCCCACAGGTCGCTTGCTTTTTGGCGCAGCATGCCGGCGGTTCCATTACTTTGCTCGGTAAATATTTGAACACGTCATTCTTCTTCTGCTATCCTTAGAAGTGTTCACTGTGTAAACGTTGATAATTTTACACTCGATAGATTTTGAAATGTGAAAACATCCCTGCAACCTAATCACGGTTACGATGAAGACTTGGACGGGAAATTACTTCGCTTCTTGAAATCTTTAGAAGTAAACACACACTTTCTCTACTGCAAACATATAATAAAATATTTATTAGCTGTATTGTTGTATATTTCGAAGACTTTTAACAAGTGTTCTTTTGAAGGAATTTGCAGCTTCCTTTGAAAGAAAATTCAAATGCTAAATAAAGTATCAAGTCACAATTTCAACCAATTTATCTCTGAGAGCCGTCTATTCGTCCCTTTCATTTACTGTCACGAACATAACTACAATATTTAGTTCTTACAGGAAATGGAATTTTACTAATAATTTTAAAATATTAGTTATGCACATTTTGCAAAGCGCATTTTATGCATGTTGATATTCATTTCTAGAGAAAATTTACAAATGTAGGGTATTGACAATCATGATCATTTCAGTAAAATTTACTCTTAAAATGGCATGCATTTCTAGATTGAGAATGATGACGGTGTAAGATAATTTCTGTGGAAGAATAGTTTATCAAGTGTGCATGTGATTAGTCATTCTAATTAAATCCTGGATTGATTGTAGCTACACCTAGGCTATTAGGAATACTGGTAATTATACTTTGTTTATTTTAGTCATTCATCGTCTAAAACAGTGAAAAATGTGTTTTTAACGTTTGGCACATTCAGTCTTTTAGAATTAAAAATTCAACGCTAACTAATGCATTGATATAATTATGAATGAACTAGCAGAACCCGGCAGTCGTCCTGATCTTCTCTTTTTTCCCTCTTTCTCTCTTCCTCTCTCTTTTCACTCTAACTTTTCCCTCTCTATTTCCTTCTATCTTTTTCCCTCTCTTATGCCCCTTTCCCACTTTCCCCTCTCATTTCCCACTTCTTTCTTTTTCTCTTTTTTACCGTTCTCGTTTTCACTCTCTTTTTATTCTACTTTTAACTATCTTTTCCTTTCTTTCTGCCTCTACGTTTTCTTCATATATTTCCCCTCCCCCCATTCCCTCTCTCTCTCCTTCCCTCACTCTTTTTCTTTCTTTTTCTTCCTCTCCCCCTTTCCCACTGTTATCCTTATCCCTCTACTTCCCTCTCTCTTTCCTTCTCTCTCATTCTTTACTTCTCTCTCATTCTTTACTTCTCTCTCATTCTTTCCTTCCTCTCATTCGTTCCTTCCTCTCATTCGTTCCTTCCTCTCATTCGTTCCTTACTCTCATTCTTTCCATCTTCTTTCATTCTTTCCATTTTCTTTCTTTTCTTTTCTCTTTTCTTATCTCTCTTTCCTTTTCCCCTCTTTCTTTTCTTCTCTTTCTTATCTCTCCCTTCTCCTCTCCCTTTTCCTCTTTTAATAATTTGTTAATATATTTAAGATCTCTCACAGTCTTTTGTCCTATTTACTCACTCACCTCTCATATTATGAGATTTAAAAAAAATATTCTGTTCGATTTAAAAAAATTCTTTTATACAAACCTTGTCCTGACAATAACGAACACAAAAAAAGAATTTTTCAATTTGGTGCAGTCGTTTGAAAGTTATGGTCTTACATACATTTCGGTGATTCATTTTTATTTATATAGATTATTTCATTGCTTTTGATGCTCTGATTTTCCTACATTATATAACAAAATAATCTTTATTAATCTACTGAAGGTTTCATTCTCATATATTAACTAGAAGTGATTATATGAAAAACATTTCTTTACAAGAATTTTAAGATATGATTCAAATGTCCTCTCAAAATATTTCTTTATAAACGAAATACATTTTAAATAAAATACGTGAAACCGTGTTTCTCAATATTATTTGAGAGCGAATAAACATGGAATATGTGTACATGCAAATATAAAACACAAAATTTAAAATAAACATGGATAAATAGACAAATTAAAACTAGATATGTTGCTGCCTGATCAATGAGACATTTTTCAAGCTCATTTCTCGAGAATACGCAAGCATGCAGAAACTGTAATAATCATTACACCGTGAAATTATTTACACATTTTCCAGGAATTACATAGAAAACTAGTATGAGTCATTGAATTTCATTTATTTTTGGTGATTATTATACCGTTACTTAAATGTGTAGTGAGAGAATTTCATCACTGATACATTTTAGGAATTATTTTTACTTACATTATTAGCTACATTATTTTTATCTACAAGGTACAAGAATAACAAAGGATTATGAATGCGAGAATCAGAGTATGGATAATTTCTCTCCATGGCCTATGCCAAAAATAATAAATTCACATTATTATTCATAAACACTGAGAGAAATACTTTACATGCGTCGCCTCGAAAAGAAACATTTTTAGTACAGAGTAAAGAAACTTTCGTCTCGAAACTGACTGCTGCTTTCTCAGAAAACTCGGCGAAGTCGTCATCTAAATAGTATTTCGACTCGACTATACAGAAAGTCTAAACGAAATTTCACTTTAACCACGTTATGTAATTTTATAAACGGGATCCGTGTTTCGGAATGCTGCACAGAAACCGAGGGCGCGTGAGTATCATCTCTCCGCGCTGGCCGCTGCGGCTTGGCCTCTCGGTCGGCGCGCCGCTCTCTCTGTCTCTGTCGCGCCGGCAGTGCAAGCGACGCGGCGCGGGGCGACGTGGCGCGGCACGGAGCGTGGCGTGACGGGAGGGGCGGGGCGGCGCGCGGACAGCAGGCCACCGGCGCGAGAGAACCCGCGTCCACACGCCTCTCAGCGACTCGCCGAGGTGAGGGTGGGGGCGGGGCTCTGGCTGGCCGGCCGGCGGAGGGCGGGAGTGCACGGCGGCGGCGGCGACGGCAGAAGGCGAGTACCGGCGAGGAACGAAACTGGAGCGGAGATATGGTTGGGCACGAGGGAGAGAGTAGAGATGTAGCTGGAGAAAGAGCGAAGCGAGCGGGAGTGCCGGGGGAGGGGAAGAGGGGAGATGGGCCAGTGCGGAAAGGAGGAAAGATGTGTAGGCGGAGACGAAATTGCGCGAGTGGGTCGGAGAGAGTGTTGGTAGCGCCGGAGGATGTAGGGGTACGATGAAGAAGTGTGAATAAGAGCGTGGACGCAAACTGCAGACTCAGGGTAGCTGGAGAGGGGGGGGGGCGAGAGCAGACTGGTGAGGAAGAGAGGCGCATATAGAGGAAGCTGCGGACGCCACCGTTGCGGCATCGCACACACCGCAGTCTACGGTACGATAGCGGTTGGGAAGCAGCTAGGTGGACGCTCGTGAAGGCTACAGAATACTCGTGACGAAATTGCCCTCGTGAAAAGACATATCCCATGGGAGATGTTCATCAAAGGTTCGAATGATGAAGTATAACGTTAAGAAGAAAAAGTGTGTATGTGTGTGATGAGGAATAAAGCAAGGAAAACGTTAAGAATGGAAGAAGAGAGTGACAATAAATGGGAGGGAAATTACGTGAATTTTGGTTTTAATTAATGGAAGTGTGAGAGTTCTTGAGTAAGTCCTCTGTTGACAGCACCGGATCATTCCAGGAAGCTCTATTAAAACACAAAGTAGAAGAGCAATATAACTCACAAGGTGAACATCGGGCGAGCTACTCGACGAAGCTGTGGCGTGTGGCATCGAGATGGGGTAGCGTCGTTGCAACGGAGACGGTGTAGTCGGCGATGGCGAGGTCGGCCACGGGGTCTTGTGGACTGCCGCGGCGGTGCGGGCAGCGGTCGGCTGCGGGGGCGGGACGGGCGTTTCCGAGCAGCCTCTCCCCAGAGTCCGACGCCAGCGGCCTCAACTTGTTACGCCATAAATTTCCATGTGCGGGTCGCGGCGGGAATGCCGGCCCGCGCCGCGGCGCAGCCGCTCCTTTCGCAGCCCGCCTCCTCCCACGCAGCCCCGCCCCCTCCCACCCCGTCCCTCGCCAATCCGCCGCAACTCACCGCGCCTCATCTCCCTTGCCCCGGCCTCACCCCTTCCCGCATTGCACCGCCTCGCCCCATTTCGCCTTGCCCCGCCTTGCTTCGGCCTGCCCCACCCCGCCACGCCTCACCCCACTCCGCCTCGCCACGTCCCAACCCATCCCACGCACCCCTCTTTTCCCGGTACCGCGGCCAAATATCTGGCCGTGAAAGTACCCCGTCACCTCCAGCTGAAAAAGTATGGGCATATTCCAATCACGAGATCCCCGCCCACGGCCTTTCCGAAGACGTCGCTCCTTCAGGTGTCAGCTCGGAATTAGATTGGTGGGGCCCCGAGCCCTTCGACGTCATGTTGTTCGTGGAACGAATTTGAACAAGGGCCCCCGAGCGGCTGAAGAACTGTTTCTACGTGGCCATATTACACCGTCCGCAGATAGAACGGTTGAATTTGTCAAAAGACGTTGAGAAATTCCTATCGGGATGATCGATCTAGCGAGAGATATCGCCAAACCAGTTAATTATTAAAGACTATCTAAAAATATGAGTAAAACGCGGGAAAATGGATATCGGAATTTTGTCAGGTAAAACAAAATTTATCTGACGATTGCTTTTCCTATATGAAGTAATTTATCGGACGTAACATTAAACCAAAAGCTCCGTGGAGAACTATCAATTTTAACGTTCTTTTTAAAGGCTGGAAATTTACTTGCCCTTCATTATAGACCTTGTACAGTCAGACTGGGAGAGCAGTTTCTACGCTCGTCCTTCTTCAAACGAGTGAATTAAAGACCCTCGAGCGCTCGGCTCTAATCTTGATCTCCGCTCTTTTGAGAGTAGAAAACTGGAAGGGTTTCCACTTTGCACAAATACTGACCCGAGCTCGAAGAAAAATTCCGCTTTTAATTCCACCACAAACGTCTTGAATGGCACAACTACTGGAGTTCCTCAGACGAAGACAGGAAGAGATGAAGGCTAAGTAGTACGTAAATGCCGTTCTGTTTTTAGCGGTCGACATTGCTGTGAAAGAAATGTGCATTCATACATCTTGGTACTTTAAAATGGTGGTTCAATAATGACTTAACATGCTTTTAATTAATTTAAAACTAAACAATGATTGTCTATGTAATATATATTTTTATATGATGGTGGTATTCTCGAATATTTAAAGACAATCAAACCTCAAGTATTTTTTAATTTGTTTTTCTAATTTTGATGCTGGAGGTTGATTTTAGACAAGACTCGTTTTGAGTCGTTTCTCTTGCATTTACTCGACTATGTTTTCCAATTTTGAACTTTTTAATGTGTGTTTTTTCCTTTATTTGTCTCAAACTACCTGATGATGCGGTCACATTGGGTTACAAAACGGTTATTCAGTAATTTTAGGCCAATAAAAATGATTGAGTTTTAAAAAATACTTGAAGTTTGATCGTCTTTAAATAATCCAGGATACCATTGTCATAAAAATTCATATATGTTTGTTTTACAATATTTTTCTAGAAGAAGTACCTAAACTGCTTCCCTTCGATTTTACTTGTTTTGTGGTAATATGTGAATAAAAGATCTAAAATTTAAAGTTATTGAATTATAAAATATAAAGTTCTTGTATTCTTTGCGTCGAAAATATATTTTGAGGTAGGTCAAATGATACATCAAATTTGGATGTGTATTTTGTAAGATGTATGGCTTTACTTCGATAAATGTATTAATTTTCAACAAAATTTCAAAATTACAACATTAAAATCAATTTTATTACACAATTTTAAACATTCGAACAATCTCTAAAATTTTCAAAATAACACAACTTGATGAATTTCTAAGATACTAAAGTTTTTGAATTTCTTGAAGAGTTACTAATTTGAATTATTTTATTAGATGATTTTACACCACAATTCAACACGTTTTATGTAATAAAGTATTCTACATATTTAAAGCTTTCTAAAAATTATAAACTAATCAGAATAATCTAAATAAAAGCATACACTGGAGAACATCTGTTAAGCAAATTATTCTCAAATAACGTTTATAAATTGATGTTACAATAAGATCAAAATCACAGAACATTAGGTGTACTTTCTTTCGGAGTAGGGTGAAACAGGAAGAAAAATCGGAAGAAGTTACAGGAGTGAAGAGAAAAGAGAATGAAAAGGTTTAAGAAATATAATGTGAGAATTGTATGAGAGAAGGATGCGCGAATGAAGACAGACGAAATAATGAAATGGGACTGTAAACACCTCGCGAGCGATTTTGGTGGATTGAACACGGGATGAGAAATGGATAAATGAGGAAAAGTGTGGCACGAAGTATCAGGGAAGAGCAAATTACATGCATGATAGGATACGATATATCAGTCCCTAAGCCTAATTGACCACACCAGGATTGGATGAATGATTTTGATATGTAGGTGATTTTGATGATATATGAATGATGATGGATCAATCGTGGAGACGCGAGGAAAACGGGAGATTTCCTAGAATTCGTGCTGTGGAAGACACTTTGTCCACTTCAAAGTTTCATGGATCCACCGGCATTTGATCCTTGGTCTAGAAGCAGTTTGACTGACACACCGCGGATCACTCCCGACAGAATCAAACCCAAAATCCTTCGTATTCATTTAGTAAGAGGGTGTGCTGCAGAAGACAAGACAAGACAAGAAGACAAGAAGAGAGACAATTTAGGTAAATAGCAGAGACGAACCACAATGAGGGAATTCAACAATGAATGACAACCGGAAGACGAGACGGGTCTGCGAGAACGCATCTTTACGCAGTCGCAGAAGGATCAGCTGTGCTCACACCCCGTTGGGAATCGGCTATTATCTCTGAGCGTTGAAACCATTCAGCTCGTTTTGCAGCTCTCCATACAGAAGTACGGTCCGTTGTGAAAACATCCGTTTGTTCTTTCGAAAACTTCTCCGTCAGAGCGGAGAAAAAGCGCGGTGGCCTCGCGGATGTCTCCAACAACAGCACCAAACTCGCGAAGTGCGGTACGCCGCAGACGGTCTGGCATTTTTTAAAATGAAGTTTGCCCCCTGTCGGTTCCTCGCGACCGCCCGTTTTCTCTCCGGCTTTCTCCTTCGTTTTCCTTCCGCGCTCTGCCTCGCAACACCACGCACCCGATCGGCAGTCGCGAGGCCAGGTGAGCGCCGCTACCCCGCAACGCCGGAGGAAGGCGACGGAATGCTCCTCGCAATTCGTGGAATGGAGAAATTAGAATCCGATACCGTTTTTCTCATTTAGAAAGAACGGAAAGACAAAAGCAAACTCGCCAAAAATTCAATTTGCTGCTCGGTTTTTAAGTAAAGTCCATCAGCGAGCCCTTGTTTCCCGCCCGGATCATATTATGTTTACGGTGTAGATAGACAAATATTTTATTTCCGTCTAGATGAAAATTGGGATGATTTTTCGTGTAAAGACAGACGTTACTACAAAAACCTGTGTTCTTTAACGTCACGAAATGTCGGAAAATAATGGGCGCAGGAACGACGTCAGAGGAATTTGGATCTCCGACAAAAGATCGCTAGCCAGAACGAATACATTAACATAAATGTAAACTAATACCGTCTCCCTGTCGGTTCGCTCTCACATTACAGAAGAACCCCTTCCCCTCGCCGCAGATAGCCTATCGGCGGCGCGAGGATTCTCTAAGGAACAGAATTTCGCGTTAACCTTTACTTCTCTCGTGCGGCTTTCAGACACTGCTCCATATAGCAGCCCCTCCGTCCTTTTTGTTACACGCTTTGCTTCTCGGCTGCCTGCTCTTTCAGGAGTCTATTCTTATGTATATGACCGGTGCCCTGGTCAACCTAATCTTAATATATGGGTTGGTAGCGACCGTCCAGCCGCCGGCCCCTCGCGGGCCCCGCGAACGCCGAGAAAGGCCTTCGACTGCTGGAACCTGCGCGCCGGGCCGGAATTTGAATCCCGGTCGCCGGTGAGTGAGAAGCAGCTCGCCAGCGATAGCGAGAACGCGCCTTGGGTACATAAATCAGAAGAGCGGCGCCTCCCTCCGTCAACATATAGATATTAAAACTTCGTCCCAGAGGAGCGGGAAGGAAGCGGGAGCACGAAGAACGATGCAATGAGGGTGGGGATGGGTGGGATGGGGGACGGGGAGTGGGAGGGCGAAGGGGAGGGCGAGGGCGAGAGCGAGGGAAACGCGCAGCGACCGTGAAGCCGCACACTATGCTTAGCTCCTAAAAAATAAAAAAAAAGCATCATCTCATGGCTTGTAGAAAGAACAACTCCGAACACGGCATCCATATTTTTCATTTGTTGACTTACAGGTTCTCTTTATTTGTAATTAAACGATAATTATACCCAGGAATTACAACCTGTCATCGATCCGTCATGTTTTAATTGAACATTTTCCTGATAAAGGTTTAGTTTGTTTTATTAAATTTAATATCCGCAACGAAGAACAGATATTTCAGAATCCACAAACAGAAGTTAATTGCTATTTACAGACGACACTTACAAATGAAGAAATTGTTGACCTCAAACAATAAATGTTTTTATGTTTATCTTCACAAAATACATAGTTTAACTGTTCAATTCTCAGTAAAAGTATAAAACACTCTCCCTAACTTTCAACACTGTTTATCAGAATATAAAACCAAAAGTGGGGTTCATTTCATAGGAAATATTAATGCAATTGTAAAGTGCAATGCGCCCTGATGAGATAGGCATGCTGGGCTTACTATCAGCATGCCTCTAAATATGGAAGTGTACCTCGGCACTTATAATAGTATTAAAGTAGTAGATAGCGGCCATGTCTCTCATTTGATGAAGACGTACTATATGTAGAAGGCTCTCACGATATTATCCATTTAGATATGGATCGCCTTCCTAGAACATTTTAAACGTTTTCACTCTCATTTGTTTAACAAAGTATACAGAATACTGAGCAATAAATTTAGGCAACAGTAGTTATTCTAACCCGAGAGGCATAATTTTCATAGATTTCATTGCCTTGAGAAATTCATGGATGATAACCATAGTTTTTCTTCATTAGATAACGAAAGAAAGAAAAAGATTGCGGTAACAGAAATACATGAATGTTTATTCAAGGAAGCAAATGGAGATAAAATGTTTTCATATTTCAAATCTGGGAATGAAACACACGAAATCCGTGGAGGTAAAGCGTTGGTATTTTTTCTTCTCACTTTTATGATATTTTCATTTGTGGAAATGTATCAAAGATGATTAAATTCTTGATTTCAAGAATAATTAACAAATTATTGCGTGGAAACACCTTCAAAATAGAGAAATCTTTATATTTGTAGAAAAATAACACAAATAATACTTTTACAAAGATTTACAAAAGAGTAATCATCATAAACCCTTAGATGCAAAAACTAAACATTTTCGGACATTAATTTAGAAGTAAATCGATAATAAATTCTTCTTTTTAGATGCTAGTTTAATTTCACTCAATTACCACAAAGCGCTGTTTTTTTACTCCGCAATAATTATTCTTTATTTGAAAAGACTGAGAAAAACCTATAATTCGTCTTCTTCTGTCTTTTTAAGGATACAAGGAAAACCCCACTTTCCACCCTGCAGTTGTTGTGGATCTCGCAATAAAAAACTACTTCGTTTCATTTTCTTGAATTACAAGGCAGCGTCACTGCGCAGTCTTGGATACTTTAAATGAATCCACTCGTAACTTAAGAGCAGGAAAAGGGAATGGCTCACGGTCATGACCACCGGAGGAACTTCGACGTCACTTAGTACTTGAAGATTCAAATCTTCGACTTATGAAAAAAACGAGGAAGAACGAATCTTGCGTTATCACTATCACTCACAGGAAAGAACGAACTTCAAGCAAAGAATTAGAGAAAAATACATAAAATAGAGATGTGTAATAATAAACTACCGTTTTTTTCCATTCACCAATATCTTTTTCACACCTTTAACAACTAATAAACTTATTTGATTCATATTTTAACATTATTTCAATACCCTTTTAAATTTTGAGATGTAACGGGCGCCATGTGGTAAATCTGCGCTAATAATCGACATTAATAAGAAAAATATTACTTACAAAATTAAATATCAAAATTGTTTGATTTTCTTGGATTATGCAGGATAACATAACTATTTGTAAAACGTGAGTTAAACTGTAACATCATTTCTTCCAATCGTGCGATAGTATCGTAAAGTTTGAGCAAATCGAGTAAGATTGAAAAACGCTTTTTAAAATATTATATGGTTTAAGGGTGTGCAGCTAAAAAGATTTTTCGTGTGAAAAAAAAAGTGTTTTCGTTGAGCAAATCGAGCAAGATTGAAAAACGCTTTTTAAAATATTATATGGTTTAAGGGTGGGCAGCTAAAAAGATTTTTCAGTAGCATTAAAAAATTAAAAACTGATCTAGTCACTATAAAGTGTAATGCTAATGGAGCGACACCAAACGGTACAATTTGTATTTTTCAGCGCGCAATTTGGTTTCGCAGTTTCAGTAGTTATACTTAGGTTTCTGTAACCTGGCTGATGACAGCGTATCAGCTGTTACGCTTTCGTCCAATCGGAAGCTTAAACAAGACCACAGTGACGTCTCCGTGATGACGTTTAAGCTCTCGATTGGATGACATCGTAAGAGCTGATGAAGTGTCATCGGTCAGGTTAGAAAAACTCAAGTATAGGGTTAGATAGTCTTGGAAGTTGAAGTCAAATACAGTAGCAGTAGAATTTCCTAAATTGTTTTTGTTTGACAGTTCTCTTAGATTATGCTGTCCGCCTGTGGAAAACAACACAATAAAATTATCTAATTCTTGCTTGACAGTGTTTCACATTTTTTTAGATTGCTGTGAGACCCTTTTAAATATACTACAATTAGCATAAATGCTCATTTTTTGACAGGTAGGTCATTGATGGCCTGAGACATAAACAGAAAAAGAAAACAAGTTATTATGCTCGTAGTTTTAGTACATAAAGGTATACATAAAATCACGTAACTGAAATGAAATTTATTGTTGAATCTTTATAAACAGGAAGAATTCTAGATTTCTGTGTTCCAGACGTCCCTACTTCATCCCTATTCTTCAAAACACACGCTCTTGAATTCCGAGAATGTAATGTGCCTAAGCGACTTCAATAAATAACATTGAAACTAAATTTGATTCCTCCATGGGACGTGGCAACAATCGCAAATAGCGGGAAATATAACCTGGTGGCTATCTTGAATGTCTCCCTAAAATTTCTTTGCGGTCCCAGAAGGGCCACGAACCCCAGTTTGAGAACCTAATACTAATAACGAGAGAAATTTTTAAATGAAAACAAAATTAAAATTAGTATTAAAGAATTAAAATATGTTCTTCCATTCATTATAATGAATTAAATATAAGAGAGTTCTTCATCTAGTAACATAACATTTTGTAAAATAAATACAATACTAAACACACAACTTATAACAATTCAGAAAAGCTGCAAATAGAAATGAGATTTGGCGAGAAATATTGGTATTCTCTGGAAAGAGCTTTATAAAATTTTATTTAATGTAGTGTAAGGTACTTTTATCACTTTTGATTAGTAGATCGTTGATTCACTATTTACTCGTCGTTCTACTTTTTTAGTTGTACAAGATATGCTGTCATCGAGAGAGTTTAGTCATTATATACCATAGATGAATCCGCCTAAAAAAAGCCAAAATGAGAGTTCGCTAAACAAGTCAACATCACATGTAATACAGAGAAGTATCCCTCCGCCGCCACAGCTGTTCAGCCACGCCTCTTCGTGGTGTTTGGTTATGGCTCCCGTGAAGACATCACACGAAGAGTTTTGCTGAAGTATATGCACGTACGGCGAGTCCGAGAACTATTGAAATATAATTACGTATGTGGAAAAATCTCTTATCATGCTCTCATATTCAGTAAAAGAAAACCGCTATGAATATAAATACAGCTCGCCACATTACAACACAGGCGGCGGAAACACATGAACCAGTACGTATCTCACATTCAAGTCTCGGTTTTAAAATAAACATAATACTTATCACACAAAAAGTAAATTCAATGTAATGTTTATAAAAAGGAATTTTTACAGAAGAGCACATAGCACTGAACTTCTAATTTCAATTATTTCTCATTCCGCTCTACATTTTCGTCGGATGAGGACATCACAAAAGGAAGCACCGAAGCCATTTACAGGTTAGCAAACCGCAAACGAACGAATGGAGGAAGGAGAGTTTAATGGGCTCTAGGACACAACGCCCACAGAACATTCAGTTATGTTGCCAGCACTAGCTGTCAAAAGGGTTCTTTCTTATAAAAATCGCTCTATATATACAATCCTGTACAATTGTTTGAAAATGATCCACCCATTTAAACAGTATTTATATTTGTAAAGTAACTAAGCAAGTGAAAAAAAAATCAGAATAGTCGAAGGCAACAGAAATTTATGAAAAAATAAGTGGGCTGACATGTAAATGGGAAATTCATGTTTCTACCACCGCCCACACTTATTCGTATTTTTGTAAGGTTATGTAATAATGTAACAAATACAACCCTTTTTATGTATCCCCAAAACAGACAAATACAGACACCGATTTTTGGAGCAATATATCATTAATATTTAATATACTCAGTATAATAAATCAGTAAACGAGAAAGTAAAAACTGGACAAAAAATAAAGGTAGATAAAACGCTAAAACACTAGCGAAAAGTTGTTGCTAGTAAAAAAACAGCAAGTAACTCGGTACTAATAATTTCATAGTTTTAGTAATTATTGCTGTTATCTTTCGCATTCGCATATTGCATTTCGTTATTACATTTCGCTATCGCATATTCGCATATCGTTATTCGTTCACGTGTTTTTGGAGAACTGATGTTTTGAACTGATGTTTTACCCCATACTAGTGATCTGCAGCAGTGAAACATGCTGCTGAAAAAATGAGAATTCCACAACCAACAAAACCAACAGTTCCCGAGTTTCTGAATATCTAACAAACCCACAAACACATCTCACATGGCCAGAGGCTGCATAGCATCTCGTCAATTTAAACATATATTCGAAATTGGTAATTCTATATACTTGAATATGAAATGTGTTACAGGAGAACATTAGTTTGTATATTTGAGATATTTGAGAATATGATTTTGTTAACCAAGTGTATGAAATTCTACTATTACACGAGACACTGTTCAAAACCTTGTTTCCCAATCCACAATGTGTCCTTGTGAGTTTGCAGGTTATATTTTGAAATAACACTGCGCTTAACAGAACACACATAGCACTTGAAGTAATTGAAATCAAAATTTCAGTATATTAGAAATCAATAAATTATCTCGAAAAATATAAAAAAGAAGCAAACGGGTTTACTGAAGATGAAAATAAATCACACAGCATCTTCGTAAGTTGAAAAACTGAAACGAAGTCGGTCATAAACTTCAAAGGATTTGCTGGTCGACGTACAATAAATTGCGATTTTAAAGCCTCTTAAAAAAGTGAAGACTTTTTCAAAATGAATTTTTTAATTAAACATAAAACAAACTTTGTTCCGTTCGACAATATCTTCATCCTCCCAAACTAAATAGCAACCGAGCAGAAAACAAACCTCGGCGCTCTGTGCAGAGAGCAGCCAATTGCGGCGGGGTATGAAACGCGAACCCTAACGCGTGGCATCGCCTCAAAAGCGCGGCAGCCGTCGGCAAAGCCTTCATCGCGGCCGGGCCCGTGCACGGACGGGTAATTGAACGCTCCGCTCCGCGCCGGCGACCGCGGCGCCCGAGGGGGCGGGGCGGGGGAGGAGGGTCAAGTCCTCGCGTCGAGGCTCGCGGGCGTCGCGTGAGGGCGGGTGGCTGCGACGCGGTCCTCGCTTCGGACGCCGCTCGCGGCGCCTGCCGGCCGTCTAGCGGGGCGTCGGCGGGGCCGGCGCGGGAGCTAAGTGGCAGGCGGACTGGCTTCTGATGCTTTCGTCCTTCCCCGCGGCTCGCCCCGTGCCCCTCCCCCGCGCTACGCCCCGCCTCACCCGCTGCCCGCGGCTCTCCGACCACGTTTAGTAACGAGGTTCCGCCCCCGGGCTCCGACTCCTCCGCCGGGCCACCCTCCCCCGTCCCCGTCCCCGTCCCCGTCCCCGCCCCGTCCTCAGCGAGGACGGAAACGCGAGCGCCGCGCAGCCAAGCGGCAGTTGTGCGGGCCGCCTTGAGGGGCAACGGGACGGTTCGGACGGACCGTGCACCGCTACAGATCCTCCTCCCGCGCTGCCTTTCTCGCCCCTCCCCCACCCCGCCGTTCACGCGGGGTCAAGGCGAGGCGCCCGAGGCGACCAGGCGCCGAGGACGGCGTCGAGGGAGAGAAGACTGTGGACGGCGCGCGGGGGAGGGAAGAGAAAGAGAGGGGTACATCCGGTCCCGCGGATATTTCGCCGCGAACGAGGTCGATCTTCCTCGGCGGCATTTGCGAAAATGAAAGGTCACCCTCAACGACGGCGAAATTGGAATGCTCGTATTTTTACAGGCCGGTCGCTTAGCCGCAGGGTCCTCTGCAGGCGCCTGTCGCGTCGTCGCCGCCGCGGGCGGGCGGGCGCGCGGCTTGTGTTCCCGCACTCGAGGAACGCGCCGGCCGGCTCCACTGGGAATCTGATGGCCTCTACATGAGAGCCGCGCCGCGGGAGGGGAAGCCAGCGCGAGGAGGGCGGTCAACTGGAGAACGGAAGAGGACGGGTGGGGGCAGACGCGGCGGCGGACGCCGACGCCGCATCTCGAGCGAGAGGGCGCGCGCTCCGGGAGAGAGATAAAGGCAACTTTTGACAAGGGTACTACGGAACTGCGGACAGCGATAAGCGCACCACGAGCGCAGCCGGCGAATGACCGGCGGCTGGCGAGCGGCTGGCCGGGAGGGCAGCTGGGTGGCTGGGGGAGGGGGGGGCAACTCCGCCAGACGGACCTCGCAGATCAAAATAAGCCTTCCGCTGCCCTCCGCAGCGCCTGATCCTCGCTGTATCAACAGGGCTGAGAACGGGGGGAACGAGGTCGCGTGCGACCAGAGAGTTGACATCATCGCCACTGCTGTCAGTCGCGACGGAGGTGACGGTAGCTTCGGCGACGTAAGCAGCGTTGTAGACGACAGCGGCGTCGCACAGGCCGCGTCTGTCGAAGTGTCGTGACCGGCGCTACGATGCTCCGTATCTCCCCTCGCCTCTCCCCATTCCTCTTCTCCCCTCCTCTTCCCTCACACCCTCCCCGCTCCGCCCTCTCCTTCCTTCCAGTGCTCGCTCCTCGCCTGCGACAAGCTCCTGCGCAGAATTAAGCAGCCCAAGTGGGAAGCTGACACATGCTCGCGGAGCGCGCCCTCCTAAGCCTGTTCGTCGACGCCGTGCCGACCTCTGCGCTGGGCGCGGGCGGGGCGACAGGCCCCCGACGCTCCGCGCCGCGACGCGACGCGACGCTAGGGAGGCAGCAGCGGCGGCGGCGGCGGCGGGAGCGCCGCGACGAGCCACAGGGCTTCCAAGTCGCAGAAGGGAGGGAGTTTCGGAGACGTCGAGGTCTTGGCGAGGGCACAGGACGCGCACGACGGGAAGGGGTTGGCGGAAGACTCACGATTGGGGGGGAGAGCAATCGGGGTGCTCAGTTGGGAAGGGAAAGGGATCGAGGGACTTGAGGGGCGGGAGAAGGCAGGGTGGCTGCAACAGGGGACGTGCTGAAGATGGTAGGAAATGGAAGATTCGTTGTGTGCGGTGATAGTAGGGCTGGTGGTGACGGTGGGGCCTAGCGGTGCAAAATCGGTTGTGTAAAGGGCGAGAGTCGTTCCGGAGGTAAACGACAAGGCAGAAAATGGGGATTTCTGGGGAGCTTGAACTGGGACATTGGTGTTGTGCACAGCGGGGTAGGGGGGCTGCGGCGTCCGCGGCTGGCGTGGGCTCCGCAGCGTGGCGCGATGAGCGGGGGGCGGGGAGGCGGGCGACCTCGGGGTGAAACAAGCGAAGAAGGCAGCGGAGGCGATTCGCGCGCGGCGCGGCCAATGCCGACCCCGTCTCCCCGCAGGGCGAAATTTGCAAGCAATTACGCAGCTTCTCATTACTGCGCACAGCGCCTCCGCGGCCTCCGGCTCGGCAGCCGTCACCACCACACCACAATTCCCGTCGCCGTCGCTACGGCCGCCGCCGCTACCACCCCCACCGCAGCTGCTGCCACCGCCGCCGCCGCCGCCGCCACCACCACCGTCATCACTGCCATCGCCACCACTACCACTACCAACACCACCACCCCTACTACCACCTCCGCCGCCACCGCCGCCGCTGCTACCACCGCCTCCGACACCGCCGTCACTGCCGCCACCGCCCCCACAGCCCCCACCGCCGCCACCGCGCTTTCCGCGCCGCGGAGGCAAGAAACAGCAAGAGCAGAAACGAAGCCCGCGCTGGAGTGTTATTTAAATGAGACAGGAATACAAATGAAGAGAGGAGCGCAGTCGCGCTGATGCGGCGCCGACGGGAGAGGCCGCGTGGGCGACTGCGCCGACGGCTCCGCGGGCGAGGGGGCGGGGCGGGAGACGCGAGACGCGCGAGCTCATGATGAGGATGACAGCTGTACATCTGATCTCAGCTTTCAGATTTGCATGGTCTATTAGGGCGAGGAAAAGAAGCAGACGCGCAGCGCTCACCGCGTACGCGCGTCGCCTTCCCGGGAACCCGACCGCATCAGCCGGAGCGGCGGGCCGGACGCGGGCGCGGGCGATCGGCCGAAAGGGGCTGGGGTGACGTACTGTATGGCACTCGGAGGGGCTGCATCTGTCGCCCCGCCCAGACCCCGCCCCTGCCCGCCCTTTCCCCGTTCCACGGCCGGCCTCCGCCCCTCCGCCGCGCTCGGCGCCGCCCCGCCGCAGCCTCCGCCCCTGGGGGAGCTCGCGGCTTGTCCGTAGGTAATGAAGTGGGCGGCGTTAAGGGGCCCGCTCCCCCTGACAAAGACCGCTGCCCTCACGAAAGTACGGGAACTATTGGCATGTGGTTAGCGCGCGGCGGGGACCTACCGTAAAGCACTGCTCCTGCGGTAGACGTACCGCCTACCGGTCCCGTGCCCGTGTACCTTATGTGCGACCCGGAAGTGGAACGCAAACGCTATGGGAGCGGGCGTAGCTTCGAGCAGGAAGTCAGCGAAGGCACGAAGCAAAAGAACTCCGAAGTCGTGAGCGAAGAAGAAACGGCGCTTTTCTTATCGAGTAGCGACGTAACTACAATTCACGTAGAACGAAACGAGATCTAGATATCATACGTGCACGGAGAGAAGTGTAAGGAAAAAGCGGTGAAATGTCCAAAATATTAATTAAAACAATAAAGGCGCATTTCAAGTGTGAAAATTATACGGGACAAAAACTCATAAACGCTAGTTACGCATTATATAAACATAATGTAAACACAAACCACACGCCATGCAAACGCTAGGAAAACAGTAAACGCCATATGTACACCACCTAAACGCTCCGTAAGCTCTACGTCAACGTGACTCAACCAACATGTTATCATTAATTAAATGCCATGTACACATTGCACAGAGCACGGAAAGGGTGAAGGGAACGGTATGGATCTGCGAGAGCAAAGAGCCTCCGGTACCAAACTCTGACTCTAGAATCATGTTTAAGAAATGATCACAACTCGAGAAGTTACTGCAAACACACGACACCATTTCTCTTCCAAAAATAACAAACCGACGGAATGAAGAAGTCACCTAAATGCCACGTCAAAAAATACTACAAAGGCCCGAAAGGCAGGAAAGAGATGCCACTAGAAAGTTCGATAAGTGATGGGGTGTCAAATTTAAATTCATTCGGGGCGTTCATTTCATCTTATTTTTTACTACTAACTCATAAAATTCGAATTGAAATTCCTCACATAATTTCGCGATCGCGGGCACCCAGCGGAAGTTCGATAAGGTGTTCGGCTGGTTTAAAGAACGAAGTGAAGCGTGCTTCCTTTCAAGATAACGCGCGACGCGGCTTCCTGGAAATAAGGCGCCAGCGGTCGCCAGTTCGCTCTGCGCGCTGCGCCCGCCTCGGCGCCCCGCAGGCACGGCGCGGGGCGGCGGTCGCCTTGAGGTTAAACAATTTGAGATTTGTTCCGGCGGCGCGCCCCGTTTCGGCGGTGTGGCAGAAGTCGCGGCGAGTCGGCGGCGGCGTGGGTGGCGGCGCTGGTGGGAGTGGCGGCTGCGACCCTGGATCACGTCGGCGAAACCGCGACACCGCCGCCGCCCGCAGCCGGCGACAGTCCCTGAGGGTGGGGCGTTGAGGGGGCGGGGCCCGCGCGCCTCGGTGGCGGCCGCGGTGCCGGCTGGAGCGTCGCTGGCGACCGCGGCGGCGACGGGGGGCGGGGTCGCAGGCGGCGGTCGCTGGGGCGGAGGCGTTGCCAAGCGAGTTGGAGGCCTCGTGGAGGGTGGGATGGGGGTGTGGAGGGGTTGGGTTGGGGGGCGACAGCCTGCTTGGCGACGTTGCTGGGGGAGGGGCGCCGGCCGCGTTGGCAATGGCAGCGGTAGGGGCAGGGCATCGAGGGTGCGGGAGCGCGAAAGGGGCGGAGGTGACAGCTGGGTAGCGTTGTTGGTGTCGAAAGCGGCGGCTGCGTTGGCGGCTGGGGGCGCGCCGGCAGCGCGGCGGTGACGGCGCCGGTGCCGGCGGTGGCGGCGGCGGCGGCGGCGGCGGAGGCGGCGGAGGCGGCGGAGGCTGGGGTGGAGTGCGCGAGCATCCTCAGCCCCGACCGAGCTCCCTGCGCACTTCCCGCACTTCCGCTCCTAAACCTCTTTCGCACTTCCCGTCGTCGCCGCCGTCGCTGCCGCAACTCCCCCGCCCACCCACGCTTCAACGCTGCGACCTCGCCCTCGCTCCCACCGCACCTCCCTCGCTCCCCGCGCTCCTCGTCTCCCCCCCCCCAAGCAGTCCTCTGCTGGAAGAGCTCGCGCAAGAAAATAAGTCCCGCTCCCCAACAGTTTTGGCAATTCCAATTAATTCCTGATTTTTGAATAAAACTCCCATTAGTTTTATATGTAATTTTCGGGGAGTGTGCCCATCCCCCCCATCGTTCTGATCCACGTGCGCTCTGGTCGCCACGCCAATTTGTCCTTGCCCCAGCGCGGCTGAGCTGGCGGGGACTGGAGATTCGCGCTTGTTGAGAAGATTCAGTTTGGAACTCTCGAACTTCAATCTTCAAATTACAGGACTCGTAACAAACACTGTGTTGTCAAGATCAAAGTGGTTTTCTAGATTTTCGATGATAGCATCATTGGTTCAAAAGTTAATTTTTCTTTAATTTGAAAACCTCATGATAAATACTAAGATATTTTATTCCTGAATCGAGTGCATTAGTATTAACTTAATAAAAATTGATTCATTATATTTCATTATTAACTAATACTGATTCATATTGAGTGTAAGCTTCCCTAGTGAATTATATAAACGCCAAAGTGATTACATAATTATAGGGCAGATTAATTTAGAATTCTGTGGGATCAGCTACCGTAAGTGATAATGTAAATGTGTTGATTCAGGACGGAATATCATCCATTTACCAAATGCTACTAATATTTCTTCACTAAATATGGAATTATTCAGTGTGAAATGCCATTACATACAGGAATTGTATAATTAATTTCATTAAAAAAATTCATTTAGTGTTAGAATTAGTAAAAATTTGTCTCAGAACAGAGAATATCAGAACAAATTCTAAAGAAACTCAAATTTTCAACACACACACAAACACACACAAACACACACACAAACACACACACACACAAACACAAACACACACACACACACACAAACACACACACACACACACACACACACACACACACACATATATATATATATATATATATATATATATATATATATATATATATATATATATATATAAATGATCGAAATGTACAAAAACAATGATTTTGATTCTTGACAGTATGAAGTCATTTATTAGTTACTAGTTATGCAAACTACAAATTACATAACATTAAGAATACATTTGATTTTCAATCTGTACGAGTGCGTTGTCTCCATTTCAAAAAAAATAACAACTTTTTATTACCCAACAAAATGACATTTAGTGAATGTATATAGAATGAGTAAAGTAATGTGTAAACACTATAACAGAAGAAGGGGAAAACAGTTCGATAGTCATTAAACACATTTAGTGCGAATTAATGGGTCGAAGGAAATTTTATATTTTCAAAACTTGAATCCCCAAATCTCTCTTCTTTCTCCACTACCTTTTTTTTACATTCAGTGAAAAGTATTCAATCTAAAATGCCTGAAATATTGTTAATTTGGTGTAGAGTTTTTTACTGCTTTTGACGTTAAAAATGACGTACACAAATAAATGGTCACAATTATGAAATCCTTAGTGTTATTAAAATATATTAGTAATGCTCTGAAATCTGTTCTGCAGATAATTGTATTCGTAACTGATGGTTCTTAAACTGAATGAGAAGTTGTCCACGACCTTTCTTTTAATTTATCTTGTTAATATTGCCTGATTAAGTATTCCTGTTAAGTGAATCATCAGGAGAGTTTTGGCTTCTATAATAGCTCTTCTGGAATATCTTCGATTAATAACTGAATCTGTTTGAAATTTCCACATTATACTTATTAAATATATTGCTTTGAAAATTCACTGCTGATGTTACTCTACGGAGATTTTATAATTTTTGTCTCTGTTGTTACTGGAGTTCCCTTTATAACGGGTTTTCTTTCCTTACGACGTTAACTTGGTTTGTTGTGCTTCTAGAAGGGTAGACGAAAACCAATGTTGAGTAATGAAATGTCGATGACTTAATGACATTTGAATTGTGAATAACGAGAAGTGGTGAGTTGGACTGATGCCCTCAGTGACGTCTATGTTTATTGTTGTGTTTGTATTGTTTAAAGATTCTAGGATGTCTGTGTTTGGATGGCCGGTACTGCAGACTGAAATATTGTTTTTAAACGGAATGTGTGGCTACATAGAAATATTCTCATTAGATCACTTGTAAATACTATTCACCGGAGAACTGTCACCCAGCTCTCGAAATTTATTCCTAACTGCTGACGAGGTTAATCTGACGGAAGGCGGGAAAGGAGTAAATTCTTCTGAGCTGGCAATCCCAAGATAGTGTAGAACCCAAAAACTACCGTAGGTTTCTCATTGTTAATCCTTTTTTGCTCATGGTTATCTAGAGGTAAATTAAAATTTAGAGGACAAGATCTTTTCATCCGCGTCATTTACAGATTATCCTCAAGTGACGCGCAGCTTTTGCAAATTCAGAGAGTTCTCAGCGCTTACAAGGCTGGAGTCAGCACATCCGGCGCGCGTGGACTCCGTACCCTTGCCTCTTAATGTCGGGCTCTAGGAATTGAGGATCCTTATCTATATGAATTACAAGGACCCGCGAGGGCCACTTGTGAAGCAAAAAGCTAAATGCTGGTTACCGGGAAAGGGCTGCTTAAAGCGTGCACTAGCTCGTCACCTCAGTACGAGAGCCCGATTGCCATACAGATACACGTTAGTCCCTTATTCTTGTAATGTATATCTACAGATTAATGAGAAGCAATTACATCGATGATTATATAAATATAATGATGTCTCAAATGATTTGATAAAATAATCCGTGCATGTTAAAAAACAAATTGAATTATTAACACTAAAGAGGAAGAATACGGTGTAGTTTTTGGGTGGTCATAAGTCAATATTTAAATAAACAATTTTATTAGAGCTGAAAATATCATAAGAGCTACTAGGAACTGGAGGCATAAATTCATAATTATCCTGCCGATTGCGAATGGGAAGATAACTACAACAATAAACACATTATATTGTGAATATCTTACATTAATACAAGGGCTTCATAAAAAATATTGAAAAGCCTTGGAACTACATAGAATTTTATTAATATTTATGTAATATGATAGCCTATGTGATAACTTAAATGTCATCTGTCTAATAAATGCATAAATATCCCACGAAACAAAATTCCATCCTTCATAACTCGTGTACTAGAGAGTAAAACAAAATTTAAAATATTTTGGAGAACAAAAATCACACAAAACATCACGTGCAAAGAGCTTGAGCGGAGAACACAAAGGATATATTTTTTTACATTTCAAAGAACAGAAAGGAAGTAGCCATCTGAATTCACAATCACAGATACAATGGGTTCCATTCCGCTCAATGCATGGCACAGCTCTTATTTCAGAACGACATAAACACGAAAAAAATGTAATACTACTGAATTTATAGAAATTCAATTCCATTTTTTCAACTCCAATAAATCAATTTTCCTCGGCTATTGCGTGATTTCACGTCATTGGTTACTTGACAATCTGTATGTTCTTAAAAGTTCCCCATTCTATTACTACGATATTTGTAATATTAATTCAGATATAACGTTATAATGAAGCTTCATAGGGTAAAGGAGAATATGCGCTGCTGTGTTTGGAAAGTAGTTCAATAAATTCTTAATATTTAGAAGTCGTTCATAATCGACTTATTTGACACTCATACATATACAAAATCGTTCTTATATTCGACTGTATACCAGCAATAAATCTATTCAACTAGAGATTAGCAGGGGAACGTGCAGATTCGCTCATACTTGGGTGCTTTAGAGAATAAAAACAAGAAAATGACCAACGTTACTGGTCTTACAAAGTGAAATTTATTCGAAAGGGATTCGAACGGAATTTATTCGGACAGGATTGGGAAATATCCCTGTCGATACAGTTGGGAATAGGGGAACGAACGAAGTAGAACGGTCAACTTCTAATAGACTAGAAGGTTAGAAGATTGGATCCTCGTCCTCTTAAATTGCTTTATCACCGAAACAAGGTGACGAAAATGGATGGAAAGGGTGGACAACTTCTTCCAATATATATCGCGAAGTTGAAATTATCCTTGCAAATGTAATTCTCATATAAGTACTAGAATCCGTAGAAGACTAAAGATACTACATTAAATTTCACAAACATTTCACTGTTTATTTGAAATATTTCACCGTTTATTTTAATCATAACATAAAAATATGTGTGTTATCCAATAGCTAAAATTACAGTAATGTGTAAACTGTGTATGAGGTCGTGAATTACAATTTTCATGTTAAACACGAAAGGATTCTGGATCACCAGAAAACATGCGCATATGTTCATCATTCCCCTCCGTTACATAGTTTTACTGCTTTTTGATATATGAAGAAATGTTCCAATAATAACGCGACCCCAACTGCGTTGCTCTTAGCCGTCTTCTGACCAGAGTCGGGTCATTTGGAGGCGACCGTGACGCCCACGACGGGTGCGTGCCGCGGGGGCAGCTCTTCGCGAACGCACGCGGGTCGGCCTCGGCGGCCGGGCGCGCGCGGCCCATGAGGCACGCGGCAACGGCGGCGGCGGCGGCCGCGGCCGCAACCTGCTCCTTAGCGCGATCAATACGCCTCATCCTCGGCCGCGTCTTGCGCGCCGACAGCCGCAACGCTGGCGGCGCGGGGGCGGGCGGCGGGCAGGGAGGCGGGGGCGGAAGCGGGGGGCGGGAGCACCGTCCCGCGGAGTCGACAAAAGCCGGTCCCGGCGCTCCGCCTCCGGCGCGCCGCCGGGCGTACAGCGCGCCGCGCCGCACCGTCGCGCTCCGCCGCCCCCGCCCCCGCCCCCACCTCCGCTACCGCTCGCACCGTGGCGCCGCGCGCGCGCGCTCGCTCGCGATCTCGCCCCGCGCACCGGCTCAGTCGGAACAGGAGAGCGCGACCCATCGGGAAAGCAAATAGCGGCGCCGGTTGGGAACACGCAAAGCGCGTTAGGGCGCGCGAGCTGCCGAGGCCGCCGACGCGCGATCGCGCGCCGCACGCGCCGCTGCCGCCGCCTCTGCCGCCGCCGTCTCGCTCCCGCCGCTTCGCCGCGCGCTCACGGCGATGCGCCGCTGCCACCTGCGCGCGTTGCATTTCACTCGGAGTAGTCGTCGGGAACGGTACCACATCATGATTTCCGTAGGTTGTTTATGTCAATGATTATTCGTTCCATAAATTGATTACAGGAAATATTGGAGGAATTCTGCTCATCATAGCTGTTCTCTGTTTGAGGATATTTTTGGTATTAACTATAAAACTAGGTCGAATTCAGCCGCTGCTTGAAGATGAATTCTAGCGACCGAATGCACTAGTGGATTGTTTCCAGTGTTTTTATCGATCAATACCAGGCAATGGCCGGAGAAGTTTCGTAACAAATGGTCCACGGACCTCGCGCGATTTTTCCTTCCTTGTTCTCGTCACCTGTATCTACCTCTCCTCTGAAAAATAGTCTTATTTTTACTTGCACTATACTATCATATATGTCCGGAGGTAGTCGGAAGCTTAGAGGTTGTTCCAGGTGGGCGTTGCCCTGCTGGCGGAGATGTAGCGGCGGAAAACACAGCAAATCGATATGTAGGTCGGTGCCGAATCTCACGTTCTAGGGATGGAGATACACCACCACCTTCCGGGATATAACAAGTCATACACTTAAGGGACTAATGACAACATAAGTTGATGCGCCTGCAAACACTAAAACACGAAATATTCTTTTTATTCAACCCATTAATTTCGTGAAAAGCAAGAATTTAAAACGTGACTACCTAGGAAGTACGATAGTGCTGTAATTAATACTTATTCAAGAGTGATATCACTCATTTAATAATATCCTCTACTTATGCGAATATTGTTCTGATTTTTTGTTATGTTTTAGGCGCGTCAGAAACATATTTTGTTAAATAACATTTACTTTCTGATAATGATAGCACGCCGCTGTGCTGCCTCTTCGCCCATTGGTGCTATGCTTTTCTACCTCATTTCCACACGCAGCCCTCAATGCTCAGCATCTATCATAACGGGGAACAGATCACTGAAATGAGGAGCCGACGATATTGAGAGTAGTAATATGTTGATGTGGTAGATGCGAATGGAGAACGATTTAAAAAATGAACGAATGTTAGCATTAAACAATTCAGAAAATCACCCGCAAAAAAAATTCGAAATTTCCCCTCCCCTTTCGTTAACTTCCGTTAGCTATTAATGAACTGGAAACATGGTGCTTTAATGATCATTTCTCCCATAGTGACAATAATAATGATATCCTCTAATGTGTCTCTTCCAAATATTAGTTTTCGCTTGTTTGAGTTCAAGCCCGTGAGACGCTTAATTAAATAGAATTTACTTCCTTCTAACCAGCACCAATAATTGTGAGCGTAAAAGTCATGCCTTACGGCTATCGTACCAATTATTGAGAGGTCGTATTTTCGAGTCCGTGGAAGCACTAGAGATTTACTTCATCTGTTTATCATCGGTGAGTTTGTGGCGCCCACCAGAATCGAGTACACTGAGTTCACTGATCAGCGATTTTCCTGGCTACTACTAGTCTAATGCCCGAGTAGCACACAAGAATACAGACTGCACGCGATCTTTCCTTTCTTATCACATCCCCGTGCTTAGAACTGAGCAATCACTATTCTCGAATGATCCCGTCCAGTATCAGAGAGTCGGGAAGCTGTGGAAAGTTGTGAGACTCACGAGGCACTAAATGTCTGTTGGTGGAAATAATAATAATAACAATAATTATTATTATTATATAGAATGTAGGACAATAGAGGGCAAATGAATTACAACATAAAGATATTGACTATTTGTTTCTTTATTTCCTCGTTTCATGGACGCTTAACGACCCAGCTCTGAAAGTACTGAGCCAAGTTTATTAAATATATGAATGTGTTAACCCATTAAGCCCCAACGTTGCGTAAACGCAACATTTAATGAATATATTTTTTTAGAAAAATAATTGGATATAAATTTATGTGCCTCTTAGAAGAAATGCTATTTGGTCAGTTTTGCAATTTTTATTCATATCCGAGTGAAAATTTGACTTCGTTGAATTTTGAAACTTGGGGATAATGTAATGGATTGTTTTACCAATATTCAATTTTTAATTCAATTACAATACATTTTTTACTGTATATTTCTAAACAAACTTGCTTGAGCCTTCTTTTATCGTCTTGGAATATTTGTTTTGCAGATAAGTCCTTACATAGCTTATTTTTCATGATTTAGAATAATGTGGCGTTTACGCAACGTTGGGATTAGTGAGTATATGGTCTGAACAAGATAGAACAAATCCAATTGGAATGTAATCGTCGAGTTACATGCGTGGAACTTCTGTTTCGTATTTCCGTTCCTGATATAATTATCTCATCTTGGAAATAGTGAGTTATCTTGCTTTGTTGCATCATTGAATAAACAATGCTTGAAGCGTAATTAATTATCCTCTACAAAAGTTACGCTTATTTCGGGAATGATAGACGAAAATAAAGGTATCTATCAACTGCTGAACTTATTTCAATATTGGAGGAAAATGCTGACCTTATTACTGCAAATACGATCGATGCTGTGCACATTCCTCCTAATGTTAATGAAATGAAAGATAAGAAAAATATAATGATCATCTGAAGGAAGAAGCATTAGAAGAAAAATTGATTGACTTTGCAATTGTCAACAAGAGCTGGCGGCTCCGACTAAGGCGGTGCTCAGCTAGTGGGAGATAACTTGTTGTGGAAAAACACCACAAGCCGACAGGTTAGGTTGACTCGTAATCTCGGCATTCATCAGGGGAAAATTACCGCTACATACCGCAACAAAACACATGCACTATATTTAGGAGATTAATAAAAGCAGTTAACGCGCCCGGAATCATCAGTCACTCAATCAGTCATGATGTAGAAAACGTGATCGGGAGAGGGAGAGACCCAAGCCAGAAGGAGGTGCAGACTGTGCAAAAGCATTACAATTTAAAAGTAAAAAATGCAATGTTCATCTTCATTCAAAGTGTTTTCAGTCGTCTCATGTCAAAATGAATTGATATACCCTATTGTCCCGAAGTTGCATACATGCAAGATTTTGTTGTACATTGACTATTAGTTTAAAAGATTTGTAAATTAATTTTTTACCCTTTCTAGTGTAATATTAGAGTAAATAAATAATATTATTATTGCAATGCCTGGTCCTTAATGGGTTAAAGATTGGACTAAAAGAAGAGAAATAGGGAGAACATGTAAAAAACCAGGAAGGCATTCTTAGTTGTGAGGAACAATAAGCGTTAAGGTTCTTACGAAAAAACAGTTTATACAAATTAGTTACAAAAAAATAATAAACACGTAATAATAATAATAATAATAATAATAATAATAATAATAATAATAATAATAATAATAATAATAATACTCATAACGATCACGCAACGCACAATCGCGCTCTAGTGTCTCGCCTCTTCACCCCATGTTTTCGACTCGCCCCGCCCTCTTCAACTCGCGTCACCGTAGTTACCACACTGCCACCTGCGCGCGCTGCGGTTCGCGAGGAAGGGCAGGCATGCCTTGGAATACCCGAGAGACGGCAATTTTGCAACAGGAACTCATCAATCTCTTCTTGCGAGTTGCGCGTGATAGCTATGTTGGGGGAAGTGATGATTCGCTATGGTTGCTGAAGTGAATGATTAATGATTTCGGAAATGAATAAATGATGGAATGTAAAAATGCTCCGAAAAAACGTATGAACAATTTTTTGAAATTGTCTTTTGCTCCTTGAATTTCGGATGAAGGGATACAAATTTAAACATTAGGATTTTTGAGGAATTGGAAGTCAGAGTTCTAATGAGAGCTTTTCCCAGAGTGATAGTCAATATAATGATATCAATCTCCTCAAATCGTATTTCTAGAGTGGAAAGTAATTTCGATACTTTTCATAAATATAAAAATTATAATTATAATAATGTGTTAATAACAAATCCATAAAAATTCACAATTTGTGACAGTAAACAACATTCTGTGTACGGTTTCGAGGAAAGAAAATTTACATTTTTTGGATGGAAAGGGAGAAAACACTTCAATTGAGGTGTACTCCATCATGAGAGTACAGTCAGTTTGAGAGAGGGCATCAAAGCGATTAGTTTTGTAATATTGATACTAAGTGGCGTATGTTGGTGTGAAATGTTCCAAGAAGAAGCGATTGGGTTGGGCCAGAAACGACGACGGCATGAAAGGGATGTGTTCACGAAGGAGGGTGTGCTGATGAAAAGTCGATGGAAGGAAGAAGCAATGATTTGATTTATAGGAAGAATTTCACGTTCATGGCGGGTTTGAGGGTTTCCGCTTTTGCTTTTCTCGAAGCGCCGTTCTCTGGTGTGCCTTTGCTCTTCTACTGTCACTTCTGTCGGAGCCTCCCTTTTGATATTTCTTGTGTCTCATCAGTCACAAAGGCTTTGCGAGACAAGTTTCAAAGGATCTCGCGAGAATCCTGTATCGAAAAACATCGAGTTAGCGCTCATTGACCTCGATAAATACTAAAAGCTTAACAAAGAGGGACATACTGGTGAAAGAGACAGAGAGAGAGGGAGAGAAACAGAGAGAGTGAGTGAGTGAGTAAGTGTTTTAGACGGTTTGTAGAATGTTCCGGACGTAAATCATAAAAGGGTGTTGAAACGTGGATAATTTCATACAAGGGGATTTTGTATAATGAACAAAAATTTGAAAACTGATGATATTTGTCACGTTATCTCGTTGACTTAATTCATTTAATCAATTTCAGAGGTATTATTAAATTTTCCGAGAATTAACGGCAACAAAACTCTCAATAATTTATCATTAGGTTTTCTTAATGTAATATCAAACACGACTTTATTTGTACATTTTTAGGTTATTATGTATCTTTTTGCATCAAGTAACGGATTACCAAGCCAAAGAACAATGTAACCAGAATCATTTATTAACAAAACTGTGATGATCATCGCTCACCTCAGAGTATTTTGCAAACATTGAACTAAAATGAAAGGGCAAATTACAGTTATAGCCTGTTTGAAAGCTACGAGTACTCGTATTTTGAGATAATGTACTATACTAAGTAATGGAGGCGGAAAACAACGCTATTTTTACCTTCTGGGAAGACAAAAAATACAGCGTGTAGGCTCAAAGAACGCAATAAAAGTCTAAATGCAGTGTAATGTTGCAGAGCTTAAGGTAGGAGTTAATGTAAAATCGATGAGAAGTAAAACATATCGATTGCAATAATACCTCCCAACAGTACATTTTAATGACTCATCTGCGATGTAGTATAACACCATAAGTTAAACTATTCCTACTTGAAAATTTACGGGTTTTATTTGTTTATAATTAAGTTATGCTTGATCGCATGAGTATGGGCATTGACGGGTAGAGTAGAAGGATAATTGATTCGTTGACAAATACTTTTGAATGCTGAAATTCTATACTTTAAGATGAATTGAAGATGTATTATTAAAACACGAAACATGCATTTGCATGTTTTTACCAAATCCGCTTGAACAGATTGGGAAAGGAATTCTGGGGCTCAAGAAAATATGCGCAGATGTTTAGTTTTCTCCCAATAAGCCACGTACAGATTTTTAGTTTTTGTTTACGAAAATTAAATAAACAACTCACAATATGTTTCTTTCGCCAGCGCACTCTCACGTCTAAAGTTGAGAGAATATTTATCGTCTCTCGATTTATTTACCTTCCTCTAGGAAGGTAACTAGGATGTGACTGCTCTAATTTGAGAAACAGAAATTTCATGTGAGGGAAAAAACAATTACCTTTCAACTTTCTTTAGGTATTTAACTGCTGACTTATTTCAATAAAATTTATACTGAAATATAAAAGTTTGGTATAGACATTTCTTTAAATACGAATACGTTTTTCTGATATTCCCGCTTTCTTGATTTTCCCGCGCAATATACAGAATTAAGATAACCTCAACAACCTTAAAGAATATACATGCTACAAGATGACAACTGTTATAGTGACGACTCCAGTAACCAATATCAACATCACTCATGTCATAGATGAAATGAAAACTATTATAAATTTCCATTGCGTGGAAAAATTGGAATAAAATCATAAAGCCTTCATTCACATGAGAAGTGTCTATGGTTTTGTTAGATTGAATATCTAATTTGAGAACTAGGGAAAAGTCCAAAAACATTTTGACGGAGAAATGCAAATATTTTATTGTGATATTTCCCCTACTCTCATAAAGCGCGTACCGTATTGTTTGTAAGAGACTGACTTACAAGAATTTCCCGTCCCATAATAATCATAATATTGGTTCTGAGGAATAGTCTTTCCCACGAGTGCAAGTCGTTGTTTTGACTAAGGATGCATAGAAGGAATTACCTTTCGCAGAAATACCCTTCCTCAAATAAAACAATTCTTCAGTGGTAAGTGAAAATCGGCTTCCACTTCCCCTGCATATTGTTTTGTGGTATTGTTTTGTAGTTTTTACTAATGCGTGGGTCTCGAACAGCTCATTCAAGCACATGTCCTGATAGTGTTCAGGCAAGCGGGCTGGGGTGTGAGTTCTAAATAAATTGACAGGGTATAAGGTTCATTTATCATTGTGTTCTTTGTATTCAGCCTTTAACCAACGTGGTGATATTTTTGTTTATCGTTCGGTGAATAGCGTTCCGTTTGCATGAAAATGGACGTCTCAAAATGCGGATACTTTCTTTGAAAATACTGTTGTGGCTCCACGAAGTACGTTAACGTCAATATCCAAAAAATAATATATGCTTCAAGTCGAAAACAGAAAAAATATAAGAGAACTTTAGGTCCAGATATAATGAAATTATATTAGCAATTTCGAATTATTATTCTCCTTATAAGAGAGAAAAATCTGTCCCCAGGTGTCTCCCAGTGTTCTACTGTAATTAGAAGCAAGTGCAAAAACGCAGTTTTGTACACGTCGCCTGAAAAGCAATGTTTTTCCGACACGGTATTTTTATACCACTCTCCTCTCCGCTTTGCCTCGAGTGGTAAAATGCTCTTCTGAAAAACAGTTACCTTTCCGTCTTGATACATACATAAATATTATTAGAAGAGTCTGTAATGAGTTGAATAACCATAGGGTAATCATCGTACAATACTAGTGTTTTCGATTTACGACATTAATTTATTTCTGCACATTTTACGGCATTGGGGGCGAATACTTCTTGAAAACTTTCGTGACAAAATTAATTTTTATCTTATATGTATCTATTCTATCGTAATCTTACCCTGCATATTGTTTTTTGTTTTGTGATATTGTTTTGTAGTTTTTGCTAACGTGTGGGTTTCCAACAGCTCATTCAAGCAAATGTCCTGATAGTGTTCAGGCAAGCGGGGCAATCGTAATCTTACGTGTATCTACTCCTATCATAATCCAAATAAATGTTTCGCCATTATTGTAACCTGTTATATGTTTAAACTTGCATGGTAATTGTTGAGGGGTTGGAGTATCTAGCCAAAATTTAATGCTAAAAACAATGAAACGATCATCCCTCCCAAAAATCAATAGATAAAATACTGAAATGAGAAACGAACATTTTGTGAGTTTTCGACGAATAATTCAAAGTACTGAGAACGTGAATACAATGAATTACGGAAAGTCGCTAGAGATAGAAGCTATTACTTTATCGACAAAAATCGTGGAAGCTTACGAACGGCGCAAAACCAATAGCAAAGCGGCGTGCTTTTGGAAGGGAGCAAAGGCTAATGAAAAATCGATGGTCGGAAGTGGCAACGAACTGATCTATAGGAAGAATCCCAACTTCACAGCGGATCCCAGTGTTTCCGCCACCGCAGTCGCCGCGTCTCCTTCGCCACCCTCGCGTCGGCGGCGTCAGCGGCGTCTGGGCCTCGCGCAGTCGCCCTGAGGCCGCTCAGGATCGAAGGCGCCTCGGCGCGCCACACAGCGCCGGGTCACAATTGGTTCCCGCAAATGAGATTTTTCGTCCCCTCTTCGAGCTGTGGGTTTCGTGTGGGTCTGACAGCTTCAGATGACTTGTTTGCATCAGCCGCAGCCGGCGCCGCCCGCCGCCGCCGCCGCCCCCGGCACCATCGTCGTCGGCGGCGCCGCCACCGCCCGCGTTGCCGCCCGCCGCGGTCGCTATGGAAATCGCCGGATCACCGCCAGGCTCGGCTCCGCCTCAGGCCCCACCGCCTCCGCCACCCCCGCTCCAGCCGCTGCAACCGCTAACGCAGGCGAGACGCTTGCCTCGTGCCAGCCATCTCCCCCACACCGTCCATCGCCATCACCTCCATCACGACCGTCACCTCCTCCACCAGCACCGACGCCGCGTCTGCCATCACCGCGAGCGCCGCCCTCTTTGGGCGTGCCCAATAAATGCATTAAGTTATCGGCGAATTGGCGCGGGCGCTGGTGCGCTCGTGAGCTGCTAAGGGAGGGCGGGGGTTGAGGGCGGGGGGCGGGGCGCCGGGGAGGGGGGCTCGCTGAAGAAGGCGGAGCGGGGAGTCAGAGGAATCGAGCAGACGAGCCGCAGGCGTTGAGAGCTCGGAGAGAACAGATCAAAGGGTCGACGAACGAGCGAACATCATGGACAGGGTATACTCTCAAAAGCAGGATGTCTATCTATGGATGAAATGGTCGGATCGGCGATGGCTAAATATGAGAAGAAATTGCTATGAAGAGATGGTGGAAAATGATATCGAATATGAAGCACGTGTTGGTTCGATCATTTCTACAGATTGTGGTAGAAACAAAACAGGACGTGGTTATGACTGATTATACCGAAGACGAGTCGTGAAAGACGAGATGTAAATTTATATTTGTTGGGAGAAATGATGTGGTGACCACAGAATGAGCCCAGAATGTTCAGCAATTTTAATTTGTGTTTAGCAGGGTAGACTACATAAATAATCAGTTAGCGGGGTCTGATCGTGGAATTCATTTTGTGCTTAAGAAATTGCTGGAGGAAATGAGGAATTATTTAAGACAAATAACATGGAATGGTTCAAAGCAGAGATAGACGTTTCCTAGAAACCCCTGGCTCAAGTTTATTGGAACGCAATCCTTATTACCCGAAAGTCACGAAGGCGGTCGACCCTTGTTTGCAGGCACAGAGCATTGGAGTCAAGAATTCACTTAATGCCAGGAACACAACCGCTAAAGGACGTTTCTTGTCTCCCCGAATCCTTTGTACTTCGCTTAACGCTATTATTACAGTTAGAGAAGAAATTAAAAGGATGATGCCATGAATGCACATTTTGCATTTCTGGAATTTAATTAATCAGAT
The DNA here is from genome assembly GCA_011170035.1 of Teleogryllus occipitalis. Classification (NCBI taxonomy): domain Eukaryota; kingdom Metazoa; phylum Arthropoda; class Insecta; order Orthoptera; family Gryllidae; genus Teleogryllus; species Teleogryllus occipitalis. Next base: position 96,298 of record BLKR01014776.1, on the reverse strand, counting down.
TATTAATTTGGCTGGTTCATGCCGATCTGGAACTGTTAAACGGGCTCTGATAAAAGGAGCTGAATTATTTAACAGGAAATTGAACTGACAGGAAAGTTAGTGTGTCAACGAGTAGGAAATGTAATACCGGAAGAGTAGGCAGAATACCGAAGAGGCAGATTATAGAGCATACTAAAAGCCAGGCGGCGAGAGTAGGCGGCAAACGAGAGAGGCGGAGGGGCGGCGAGAGAGGGAGGGTGGGGGGAGGGCAAGAGGAGAGGCCCGGCAAATTACAGAGGCGAGGAACGTGCGGATGGGCTAGCAGCCATTCAGACGAGCGGGTAAGAGAGCGACCGGCTGGCAGGCGCCAGGCGTCCGGTGCCAGGTGGGCGGGCAGCCCGAAGCCACCTGAAGCCGCGACGCGTGGGCGAGACTAAGCGGGCGAGAAGGCGAGTGAGCGGGCGACTCGCGCCCGGCGCCCGCCGGCCGCCAAAGCGAGAGCACGTCCCGGCGCTTCCGGGGCAAGCGGCGCCAGGAAGCGCGTGGCCGGCACCGGGGCTTCCCGCGAGCGCCGCGCCGCTTCCTCCGTCGGCGCCGCGCAGCCCAGCCTAGTCCCCGCCCCCCGCCCACCCCGCCCACCCCGCCCACCCCGCCCACCCTGCACACCCCGCACACCCCGCCCACCCCGCCCACCCCGCACACCCCGCCCACCCCGCCCACCCCACCCACCCCGCCATCCCCGATACGGCCTGCCATGTGGAGCACCGCCACGCCTCCCCCGCCACGCCACTCCCAGCCACGCCACTCCCAGCCACGCCCCTCCCAGCCACGCCCCTCCCAGCCACGCCCCTCCCAGCCACGCCACTCCCAGCCACGCCACTCCCAGCCACGCCACCCCCAGCCACGCCACTCCCAGCCACGCAAAGCCCCCGCCCCGTCACCCCAGTTCTGACCCCTCTCCCTGTCTGCGCTTGCTGCCGTGGAGGGAACGGCGCGGGGCCTATGGAATGGAATGAGCGGGGTCAATGGAACCGGACAGACTGAGGTAGGCGCAGTTTCCTAGGAGTGGTCGTGGCGGAAGCGGTACGGTTTTAATACCGGGCAAGTAGAGTAGGCGGAGCCTGTAGGACGGGAAGAAGAATAGAGGGTGTGGGGAGAATTGAGTGAGCGGGGTGAATAAAGTAGACGGGTTGGAGCAAAATGGAGGGAACAAGAGGGGCGGTCTGGCGAGCGGGATGAGCGGAGCGGGAGGTATCGGATTGCGGTACATGCAGTTGTGGAGGTGGGCGTGGCTGATTGAACGGGATAGACGGAGCGGTCGGGACGAATTGGGTGGGTGGGGCGAATTGAGTACCGGAATGGACGAGACGGACGGAGTGGGATGGGCAAGGCCAGAGAGGGGCGGGCAAGGCGAACGTGACTAGCGGGGCGGGCCGATTAGACCGAACGGTGGAGGGGGCGTGGATAGGTGTGGGCGAGCGATGAGGAGATGCTAGTGGAGAGGAGGTGTTGGTGCGGCGGGGGACGGTGTTCCCGTGCTCGAACAATGTTCATAGCGGCCGAACATTAGTGCGCTGAAAAGGCATTCATCCCTTTGACGCGAACGGCGAATGGGCGGCGGCGGTGGCGGCGGCGGCGGGCAGGCAGCGCACGCGGAGACAGAACGCCCCAGAAGCCGGGGCGGCGCGCAGGTGTGAGAAAGGGGCCGGAGCCGGAGGCTGGGAACTGGGGTGAGATGGCGAAAGCCGCTGGCGCGAGAGGCGAGGCTGAGCCGATGCTCACCGCCAGCCCCTCTAATACTCCGGCCCTTCCGATCCGCGTGCTTTCCGATTTGACACTTCCGGTCATCAACTGCCTTTCCACCCCTGCCTGTTCCGTTCAATCTGACTGCTTTCCTCTACGTCGTCTGCTTCTTTCTTTTTCTTTTTCCGTTCTTTTATTTTCCTTACTTCTTCTTCGCTTTGTGACTACTCCCGTCTTTTGCGAGTAACCCTCTCAACGTTTATTGCAGTGCACTTAGTCCTTTCTCACCTCCTTGTATCCGTGGCGTTCTTATTCATGTGTCTGTTCTTTTAGCTCAACCCATTGCCGTTCCATTTTCGCTACTGCGCACTCTGTCACATCCCAGGGCCTGTCGCCGGCCCGCCTCGGCCGGCCCGCGGGCGCGCTGGTGCGCTCGAGCGCTGCCCGTGTGCGAGAGGAGCGAGGGCGAGGCGGCAAGAGGGGGAGAGGGGGGTGTCCACTCGGCCGTCCACTCACCCGCGCCGCCTGTGAGCTCTCATCTCCGCTGACCCCGTGCCCCCGTGCGACGCGCCAGCCCTCCGCAGGGGCCTTTGTCCCGCTCGCCGCCCTCCGATTCTTCGCCGCCCTCCCACCGCCGCCGCCCCCGCCCCCGTCCCCGCCGCCGCCGCCTCTTTAATTCCTGCCTGACCTCTTGCTCCCATTACCTGTCCTCCCTAACTGTTTGCTGTAACCTCCTCCTCTGCGGCGCTCCCCTGCCACGCAGCCTCCCTCGTCGTTCTCCGCGCGCCGCCGCCCCCGCCGCCCGCACCGGCCTCTCTCGCCCGTTCTTTCCCTCCTCCAGGCCCTCCCTCCCCGCCCGCCTCACGCCCCCTTGCGCGCGTCTGCGGGCCTGAAGATGACTGTTTTATCGATCGTGGAGCGTCGTGTCTGCGCAAGACCCGGCGGGGAGAAGGGGTAGCACTGAGGAAACATTTACAAGCACGTACAGCCAAATTCAAAAATATATCTCGCCGCTTTCTGAAAAGAGCACTGCCTTTGCTGCAGGAACGAAATGACGGTGAGACGATGAGAAGGCTCTCTTCTTAATTTCAGTTTTTCTCGTTGGCAATGTAGCTTCCGTCTCTCTCGGCGACGCGACACGATCTCCATGCAAATGCGAATTTTGTATACCCCGTTGATAGCACCTACCTAAGAAGTATTTACTTATCATTCGTGTTATACGGAATAGACATGCTTAAAAATGAATTGGGTATCATTTGTGTGCAAGGCGTAGTAATAAAAGAGAATACCTTTTGGAATGAACTGACATGTGCTTGTGCGTGGGAAATCTTATTTTCGTATAAGAACGAAGCCGTTTCACCTCCTTGTCAGAACGCATTCGCTATTCCAGCTTTGTTTCTATTTTCATACAACGTATTTGTGTTCATTCGGACAAACATAAATCATTACAATTTCATGTAATAATGCAATAATTCTCATTTCTTTCCTCATTAGTATTTTCTTCACATTTCACATAACTTTTCTTACAGTTACACTTTAAGAAGTTATCAGAGGTTTCGGTAATTTGCCACTAAAATTCCGGAGCCTCCACATATTAAATATTTTATTTCTGTAATAATATTTTGAGAACTTTTAAAAAAAACTGAGAATCTCGGTTGTAGATTTAACTTTAAAACATTCGACATAAAATTAGAATGTTATATTGTTATATTTCCTTAAAATTTTTATGGTGTTATTTTTTTATTTTATCGTTTCTTTTCGATGTTTTGAGAGCTCCCTGTTCTTTGAGTCTGATACGAAGTAACATCCTCACCATTGTATTTCATTTAAAAAACAGAGAGGAATTCAATTAGTGCACCCACAGAATTCCTAGATTCCTTGTTTCAGGTATGACGTTTTATCACATTGTTTCATTGTATTCCTTTCGTGAATACTTGCGAATCAAACTCATTGAAGTCTCTCAATCTGGCGCACGAGAAATTTAACTATTTTATGGTGTGTCCACGGATATTCATATATGCTTATAGAATATACACTGCAACAAAATAACCACTTTATTAATGTTGCACATCAATATTGCGATCGCGTCTTCGCCCGAGCAGGCAACGCTATCCGCCCCATGATGCCACGTCCCATTGACGAGGCAGCTTACGGCAAGATGCCATAAAGGGACGCGGCCTGCCATAACAAAAGGCAGTTCCATAGAGAGAGGGTGCGCGCAGTAACAATGGCGACAAAAAGCGAGAAGCCGACGTGGGCGCTCTCGAGGCGGCTGAGGTGCCTGCTGATGCCTGCCACCCAAGATGCTCCCGCCGCCACCGCCCCCGTCGCGAACGACGTCCCCTGGAATGTTGCGCTACGCGATGAAGACGTTTGCCCAGGAGACATTAAGGCGCCGCTCACGGGAGACAGTCGCCAAGGAATTCGACGACGGAGAAGGATCACGAGAGACGATCATTAGAGGACGCTGCTAACTGAAATCGTTTGAACACACACTTAATTATTAAAGGAAGCTCAGAAGTTGGATGTAAAAATAAATATTTTTTTTACTCAGATTGACTCTTATTTATACATTTTGTTAGCAACAATAGTCTAATATTAATTTATTAATTGATCATCGCTGAAAGACGTAATAATAATATAAATAATAAGAGCAATAACAACAGTTCACCAACGTTAGAAAAAGAACGAACTGGAGAGGAAAAAATAAAAGGTAACTGTTCGGAGGAAAATAAGGAATATGTGAATATCTGATCTATGAATAGCTTGGATTGAATATAAAGTATACTCATGAAAGTAAGGCAGATGATTAGTTTAGCTCTCATGGAGCCGATATTCACAAACGCGTAGAGAGCATTTGTCTTCTGTTTCTGTTACCTCTTGAAAGAAAAAAATTGGTTTCACTCTTCCGAAGCAGTTTGCAAGACCCCAGAATATTTGCAATTCCTGCAGGTACAGCCCTGACATAGGGCAGAGTGGATCAGCGAAGGCCCGCTCGTAAACCCTCTCGGCTGCTGCCAGCCCGAGTTACGAACCGGCGCTCTCCAGACGTACGGCGGCACGTAGCGGCCGGCCGCGGGTCGGGCGGCCGGTCCAGCTGCCGTAGTCAGCGTTCCGTCCGGAGAAACCGTGCGTTCCAGGCAACGGGCGCGAGCGGACGGGCAGTCGCCGACGTGCTCCCGGCAGGTGGGCGGGGCCTCCTCGCCACGCCTCGCCACGCCCCCCCTCTTCGTTCCCTCGTCGCCAGCCTGGAAATGTCGCCGTATATTTAGGGAACGAATTTGGCTCGCGGGATCCCCCAGAGCTTAACGGCGGAAGTTGCAACGTGAGTGTACTCCGGGAGCACCTCGGCATGGCTTCTGTCGCCCGCGGAGGGGAGGGGTGGCGTACGGAGGTGGGGGAGGGGATTCGGGAGAGGGGAAAGTGCGCGAGGGTGGGCGTCGTAGCACGCCGCGCGCTCCACGGTCCCGGTATTAACGCGGAAGCCGGACATAAGACCGTGTCTGGGAATGCGGCTCATGGCGGCGACGGGAGACGGTTGGCCCCTAAGCGTCCAATTTGAGGCATTCCCTTCATGGGCTTTGCCCTGCTCGTATTGCGCGCTTTCGACGCCGCCCAAGGATTTGGGCAGCGTCCGAATTGATAAAGCAACACCTAATAGCAAGGCACCGGCAGCTCTCCGAGGAAACGTGCTCAAAAGGAAAGATATGCGAACCCTTGACTAAACAATTTCCATTGCCGCTTAGAAGCCTTTTGAGATAATAGAACGTTCGTACACAATGTAAATGCACATAATATAAATACTTAAGATATTCTGTGAGACATCAATGATGGATTTTCGAATGATTGAATAATATAATTTTTGTTAACAATCGAAAAATATTTGTCAGGTTGCAGACAGTTCAAAATTGCACGTGACATAAAATTTACGCATTTTATCAATTGTTTTTATTCCTTACAAATGGTTACGCGTAAAGCAGATCTTCACACTTTCTTTTATTCCACATTTTTTTTAAAAATTTAAGAAATTTAAATTGAACCTGCTGGCGTATAATTCCCCACTTTATGAATAGTCTGATAAAGACATTTAACGACATATCTTTTATAATTTACACATTAAAATTTAAAGAAAGATCGGGAGACAGGCACTGCGAAAGAGTGTGTGTGGGTGTGTAAGGGAGAGAGTAAATGAGAGAGAATAAATGAGAGAGAGATTAAATGAGAGAGAGATTAAATGAGAGAGAGATTAAATGAGAGAGAGATTAAATGAGAGAGAGAGTAAATGAGAGAGAGAGTAAATGAGAGAGAGAGAGTAAATGAGAAAGAGAGAGAGTAAATGAACAAGAGAGAGAATGAATATGAGAGAGAGAACGATGAGAGAGAGAGAGAACGACGAGAGAGAGAACGATGAGAGAGAGAACGACGAGAGAGAACGATGAGAGAGAACGATGAGAGAGAGAACGATGGAAGAGAGAATGAATATGAGAAAGAGAGAATGAAAATGAGAGAGAGAATGAATATGAGAGAGAGAGAATGAGAGAGAGAATGAGAGAGAATGAGAGAGAGAGAGTGAGAGAGTGAGAGAGGGAGAGAATGAAAGATAATCAAAGAGATGAGTGAGAGTTTTCAGTGCAGTGTATATCTATGAACTGTGTGTGTAGGTTTCCTCTTCTACGAAGGTCACTTGCAGTTTATATTACGTATTTACGTAATAAATTACTGTTGTGCAATTATTAAACGTGCAATTCACAACGTTAGTTACAAGTAATACATGCACACTTAATATCACAGTTAATGTATGTGTTTGAACTTCAACTTCACTAATGTTAGCACATGTTTTCTTCTAATCGTTTGGTTTTGTCGCTTTTTTGTTGTTGTTTGTTCCCAATTTGTTTGTTTCGAAGGTTATTATTCACTGAAATAAATTAATTTTTAAATAAATTACATATTGTCTTTCAAATTTTGCAGAAAATGCTGTTTTATATTTTTAGTGAACTCCTAGCTGATTGTTTAAAATTCTGCACTGTAAGTAAGAGTTGAAATCGTATGTGCAAGTTTATCTCCTTTGTTTACTTTTTTGTCAACTGGTTTCGTATTATATCTCATCGTCTCACCTAAGAAAAAATGAAAAAAAAAATGATTAGGAACGGTATTTTGATATTTTAAACGCTGGTAACGCTGGGTGACGCGTTGGCGGTCGAAGAGTGAGAATCGCCGTTGTAACGAGGCGTTGGCCGGCGCCGTGGAGTGACGTCAGAATAGGCATCACGGCGCGCTGGCGCGTGTTACGGGCTCATGTTCGCAGCGCCTGCAGCAGCGCCGGCGACAGCGGCGGAAGCCGTGGCGGAGACGCGGGGGAGGCGTGGACGCGGGGAAGGCGCGGTCGCAGAGGAGGCAGGGACGGGTGGCGGGGATGCGGGGGACGCGGGGACGCGGAGAGGCGAGGACGCGGAGAAGCGAGGGCGACGGGGAGGCGCAGATGCGTGGGAGGCGGGGATGTGGCCTGGGGGGACGCAGGGGGGGGCCTCGTGTGGCGGGGAACTGGGGAGGTGTGCATGAAGGGGTGGGGAGGAAGTGAGGGAGGGGGGACGCGGTGGCGACTGTAGGAGTCGCCGCACACCGCGAGGGGGCTTTCACTTTCGCACCGGGAGCGGGCCCAAGGAGGCGTGGAAGCAGGACAGAGCAAGCGGAATGAGCGAAGGAGAGTAAAGAGGGGGCGCCTGCAGACGACACGCGGTTAGATGTACTACTGCGGGGAGATGCCACCGCCACCACCGCCGCCATTTCCGCCGTGCCTGCCGCAGCGGCGAACCCAGGCCTCTCAAGGAAACCAAAGCACACGCTCGCCCCATGCCGTGCCCGCGACGCGCCATCTCGTTACCGCTCGTTGCCTCGTGGAAATGCGTGCTGATTCGTTCGCGGAAGAACGCCAAAGAAAGGTGTTTCTCGGAAAGGAAATGCCCGGCGGTGACTGCTGGTGGAATTGAGTCCTGATTTCTACTTCACGAATGATTACGTGCGTCCTAATTTGTTTGATTGTAGGAAAAATTTGTCACAGAAAATTAGAACATACCATAAATGAGAGATGATTACGTAGTTGCTTAAGTTGTTAACAACCCAACAAATCACATTTCAACTGTTGGAACACCCTGTTTTAACCAAGCAGAATCAATTAAAACTGATAATGAAGTAGCATAATTACGTCACAGAGGCAAATTACACATTTGACCTTCGGTGTGCGTCCCTTGGTGCCTCGTTGGTTAGCGTGCTCGCTTTCCACGGCGTAACCCCGAGTTCGATTCTCGGACAAGGCAAATTATACTTATGGACATTCGTTACAAATGTCCCAGTATCTATTGCAGTGCGACGAAGAGAAAGCGTATCCTAACGTTATGAAGACCAGTATATATAGTGAAGCGAGGTCTTCCTCCCATGAACCCCTTATCCCATGACTTAGAGGCTGGGTCCCCGCTGGTCGGCCAAGGCCCGAAGCGGGCTGTCGAGCCAAAGAACAGGAACCTAAACGTTAAATGTCTCCGATGGAGTTCTAAATAATACAAACACAAAATGAATAAAATTATTCAATTCAATTTTGCCAGTTGACTACCGATGTGACGACATCCAATTCCATTATTTTAGAATCAACATTACATTGTGTAGGGCATTCAAGTGTAATTAACTATGTATTCGAAAACAAACATTTCGTGTATTTTAGTGTGGTCCTAAATTGACTTGCATGAATCATTACAATATTTTTTCGTATTTGTCTACAAGGAAACGAAAATAATAAACATATTAAAATGACCTCTATTAAATAGCAGTCGATATTTAATGCAGTACTCAGACATAAATCGAAGTGCATTTGCGTTTTCTGGGACTCCAGAAATGTAAAGGCTCTTCTGTTTTTCTCACAAAAGAAAATAGAGGATGTGAATGTGATCGCGTAGAAGGTAGTAAAGGTCTTCACTCGGAGGCTTTCTCAACCATCCCTCAATATCGATTTTCTTTCGTTGTTGCGACTACCTCTCTTGCGTCTTTGCCTTGGCGCAATTCCTTTTCAATGTTTCTTTTTCGGGAAAGCAACGAAATTTCACCTACTTTACTTCTGAGTGACCGCCTATCACTAAAGGAAATGTACTTCGATGTTATGACGAATTCCCAAGAGTCTCCTTACAGGAATAATTGTGCTGTTGAAACAAGGAAACTGGAGATGAGGTCATACTTTCGTTTCCCTGGCTGATCGATAAACGCGCAGAGGAATATCGAGCTCACAAATCTATTTTGAGAACTTTTCTTTGCTGACGGAACATCGTTCTTCATCGTTCCAACTCTTAACGCCGTGTCAAAATGCGTACAATCGCTTTTGTACCGCTATTACATTGATGGAACTCTACTGGAACGTTATGAACTGTCGTGGCGAGTATTGATCCACAAATAATCGTAACCTAAATAAGAGAAAGAGAATAAAAGTCGATGAAAAATGTATTCAGTTGAATGCAGCAATTTGAATCGTGTCGGCGGAAGTGCACGATTTAAAAATAATATTAAGATACGTGCAATTTAATGCAAAACGCAGTTTTAATGTCACTTCTTACATTTATGAAGGTTTTGAGCCCCCCTCGAAATGTTTGACATAATCGTAAGAAACGTGATTAATACGTCTTCTACATATTACTAAAAATTTTTAATTTTCTTTTATTTTCGTGTATAAATATTTTCAAATTATCTAGAGTTTTGGATGTTCGAATTTTATAATCCTAAATTTCCATAACACTCTTAAGCAGTGTGTTACATATATTGCAGAAAATAATAATCTACAAAATATACTTACATATTTTAAAATTTATTTTTTATAATAATTGTTGGCTTTTTACTAGTTGAGAAGCATAAATTATGATCATTAATTTTTAACGAAGAATACAAACAGCAAATATCAAAGTATCTCACATCATGTACCGTTACCTCTCAATAGCCTTTCTTGAAAATCTTATCATGTTTCTTTGAAGAAAGGCAATAACAACTTACGAAGTTAATGGAAGAATGATTTCTCAGAAAGTGGGAACGTAAAACATTACAGGGAACCATCACTTGGAAAAATTACTGAGAACAAGTATTGAGATGACTTTTGCCCGATTGACGATGTGAAAATTGATATGTTAATATTTAGTTGTAAAGTTTATCTCTTGTCTTTAATTTAGTACCTCACTTTTCTTGAATCTCAAGTGTCAGATTCTAGACTTGGAAAGAAGTAACACTTCCTTACTGGTATGCATGTTCGTGTCATTACAAGATTGTAATCTCGCACATTACAATTTTTTTTCAAATTGTGAAATATTTAGAGTATTTTCTAGTACTTTAAAATAAATTTACAGGGCGTTTAGTCCGAGAAAATCTCCATCATTTTTCTAAAGGAAAAAAATGATTAAATAAATAGAACTTATGTAAATCAATTTTGTGTATTGATTACTCATACCGTACAGAAAAACCCATTATAATTTCGTAATACGAGATTACTGATTATTTTCGTCTGTATATATTAGAATGGTACATAATTTATCACTTGATAGTGTTTTTGGTTCGGTGGACACAAATGAGATATTTGGAAACTCTCGTTCGCGAGGTTCTGGTGGTTTACAAAATTGAATTTTCATTTTCTCTCGCATTGTATATTCAGATACAAGATTATAACATCTGACTTCTTTCTCGTGATCTCCAAGCGTAACCCAGTTACAAAGAAACCATTGTGAGTTCGTCTGCCACTGGAACTTACTCCCAGAAATATGATGGCGTTGTAAGTCGTTCGTGTTGCTGAAAAGAACGTTTTCCGGTGAGTAACAAAAGTGTCTCACTGGGTGCGTCTCAAACGAATTGTCATTTTCCATTGGCGTTGTTGCGTTCCCCAATCTCAAACGGCTCGTTGACTCCCATTTGTTCGATTGAACCTCCATACCTACAGGAACGGCCTTTTATTTCGAGCGTTTCCGAATGGTTACCAGAGCGATAAACGTCTATTTCCATACAAACTTGCCCGTAGAGTGGGCGGTTACAACTTTGATGCGTTCAAGTTCAAATTCCATGATTACAGTAGAAAGCGGCTGGCCAAACAAACAGACGAGTTATCAATTTTATGGATTTGTGTATACAAACACTAGAGACTAAAAAATCAATTACAATATTTTTCAATACTTCAACACTATTTTTTGTGATGGATGTTATTTAAGCCCACGTTTAACGAAGTTCATAGTGAATCTTCATTCAAATTAAGTTATTTCATTTCACTTCTTCATTAAAAGTTGAAACATGTAATATTAAACAAGAGATGATATCAAATTAATTTTGGCTGAGAAATTTTACAAATTAGTCAATTATAAACAAGAGAAATATATATTTCATGACAAAAGTAAGGACAAAATGCATGCGATTATATTGTAGAAGACTCATTAATTATATTTAAAACATAGATAATGATTATTGTAGATTTAACTCATTATTTAATTTTTACGAGGTAATTGTCAAAAATGGTTCCCACAGCATCAGCAACGAACTCCTAGTTTCTTTCTTTCCCTTTCTGTGGGATAGGGGTGGGCGAGCGTGCCTTTCAGTGAACCACCCTTCCCTCAGGGCTTTCCTTTGACCTGTAAACCCCTGGCAGTCCCCCGAGCTCTGCAGAGGTCCACACGAGCCTGTATGGCTCGCCTGAATGGGCCGCGGTTCATACATACTTACGCGTCGGTCGTAACGACCATGCGTCACTGCGAGAAACTGTGGTGTCTGAAGGCAACCGCAGGGGCGCAATGCTGCAGCCCCAGAGACTCGGAGAACAGAGAAGTAAGGAAGAGTGCACGGAGGAGGGGGGAAGTGGACACAAAGAGTGGTGGGGAGTGAAAATTAAAGAGCAGTGAGCGAGAGGGGAGGGATGAGGAAAGTATATAAGAATTGAAAAGGATAGTGACTGAATATTCAGTGTTTCCGGCCGCCTCAACTACTTTGGTCATTAATCTCGCATGCTTTATAGGCGGGAGGTGGCGGTGTTCGTTCTCCGCTCAAATGTGAGACTCGTCGACGACCTATACCTCGCATTGTGTCTTTCCTCCTCCAGTTACCTTCGCCTTCAGAGCTGGCACAAGCTCCAAGCTCCTAAATGCCCCCACCCTGTCACGCTAGGTAGTGTAGTGCATGTAATTGCAAGTACGTGTGAATAAGAGGAGAATAGGGAATAAGGATGAGGAAAGAGAATGCGCGCGGCTTGTGTCTGGTGTATTATATTTTGCTCCCACTTTTTTTCCGGTATTGATTGGAGAAACCAAGGAAAACTAACGATCAGAGCAGCTGGCCGCTAGAGTTCTCCTCCAGACAGTAGATGGGTGTATTCGACCTAACCATAAAGAAAAAATCGGCCATCATCAAGACTCAAAGATTAGAACCTCCCTTAAGAGAACAGAGGGAAAAAACCAAAAATGGTTTCGAATGTGAGAGAGAAGTCAAAAACAGGCCAACGGCATACAAGGATAGGTATATGAAACGAAGATCAGAAGCGAGACGAGTAGCGAAGATTGATTGATTGATTCGTGTTTCCGGGCGTGCCAACTTCTATGGCCATTCGTCCCGTACGTGTAGTGCACGTTGCATCATGGGAGGAAGCGATGATCATCCCCCGCTGGGTCAGGCGCCAATCTACACGTCGGCTTTGGTTTTTCCCCCACAACTAGTTATCTTCCACAATGAGGCACCGCGGCAACCGTTACAAATTCTAAGCACCCGATTGATGTCCCGATATGGAAGGTAGTGTGGCCCATGAAAGAGCAGGGCTTGATTTCTGGCGGAACGCGACGGAAAGGCATTCCGGTACCTCAAGAATAATCATTATAGTAGTTTATGCAATTAGTTTATAATGTTAAGCTTTATTGCATGAGTACATGTTTTCAAATTTGTACGAAAGCAATTAAGCAACATTATAAACGAGTTGCATACGCTATTTTTTTGTATAAGAGCATTATAAATTTACAAGAGAATCAAACTTTCGCGAAACAACTTTCTTCTGACGTCTCGGGTGCTTGACATCCAACGCCCTCTGGAAATCAAATTCAAGATGGCATTGTTGACATCCGTGCGAGAAAACGGTGGTCGGCTGTTCCGTCTTCTTCTACCTCCCTACGATTCTCTCGCTACTATTGGCTGAATGTGTGATGACGTCATGCCGCGTTTAGTAATGACGATGACGTCATGTAGCATGCGATAAAATACTGGATTGTGCACGATTCGGGGTATCGAAAAGGGTCGTTTATAATGACGGTATACAAAAAAATTATATAATAAATATTTAACTATTTCTATTAAATGAATAATTAATTCGGGGCGCATTCCGAGACCTTTTTTTATCTAGGGCTTTTATCCAGCCGACAGCCGGTTACCCTTTACGCCCCGATGGGACGCATATTCGACCATACACTAGACACCAACACACTTGCGGGCTCCTCTGATCTGGGGTCAGCAGAACGCGAGGCCCTCCGCGACAACACATACATACAAAGTCAAGGGACAAACAACCATGCCCAAGGCGGGACTCGAACCCGCGACCCTTCGGACCGAAGCGCTGAGTCGGTACTCGCTCTTAGCCACCTCGGCCATCCGAGACCTAACATTTTATAAATCAAGTACTGTATAAGAGTAAATGTGTCGAGTAACGAAAAGTGGAGCAGCGGTGGCCGAGGGGGCAGCTGGATGAAACAGAGGGGCGGTGGAGGGGGGGGGCGTGAGAAGGGCGATGAGGAGTCAGGGTCGGTGGCGACCTCGGCGCTCCGTCCCAGGCGACCTCGGCGCCGTGCGTATTTGCGCGTTCTTTGCTGGCGTGAACAAAAGAACGCGTAATGGAGAGGTCGTGTTTCGTCCGTGAACCGGTAACGTCGAGTAAGCCGTACAACGCCTTCTCTCGACATTCGATTATTCGACGGCCGTAGTCGCAGAGCGAGGCCACTGCGCTACTGTATTCATGTTGTGTCCGAAAGTTGCGATGAGATCGAAGCGAGGTGAGGGCATGAGACGGTCTGGTCTGTGAGTGACTATCTAAAAATATAGACGTTTTCTCGAATATAAATTAAAGTGCAATTAGATTAAAGGCTGGGCGCTCCGTAACACAATTTACCGTTTCGGGGATTATTCTGTTTTAAAATGCTTCATTAAGAGGAACAAGATTTCTAGAGAAATGTTTTAAAGCATTTCTGAAAGAGAAGCTTCATTAAATGAACAGTAAGCACTCAATTCTGTTACCTTTCTAAGACTGGTCTTCACTCAACTGTCAACAATTTGTATTAGTTCGACCGTTGCATGGTTGAAATAATTAAGTTTCTAAATTTATATGAAAGAACACATGCTATCACACGGCATTTTTCGCTTGTTGAATAGGTGAGGGAAATAAATTAAAATGAGATTTACTTGCTTCCCGTAAACACGTCCTTAAAATTTCTAATTATTCCTCTTTATGAGAATTAAACTGATAAGGACATGTAATTATCACCTACGTACACACAAGCCAAGTTTCCATTAAAGAAAATTATCTATTAAAAGATGAGAGTCTATTTATGGAAAGAAATTACAATGTTGGCATACTTACAGAGGCAGTTAACATGCCATATTTCTCTCTTTAATGGTATAGTTTAATTTTTGTTGCAGCAATTTGAAAATTTAGTGTTCATGAAAACACCCCGAAAAACCTCTTCAGCCTTATCCTACTTGAAAAGGATTTGAAACCTACACAAAGAGTCGTTACTGTTCCTTCTCCACCGAAATTGTGCCAGCTGGGGAAATTTTACACGCAGATCCCTCTTCAAACGAAAGAAACTGGGTCGTTTGGGCGAATTTGAAAACCGATACTCTCCGGAGAGGCGACTGGCGGGCGTCGGAGCGGTGGAGCGAGGCATGGGCCAGGCGGCAGCGGCGTGAGGCGGGACGGGGCGGGGCGGGCGGAGCGTGGAAGGGCGGGGTGGGAGCGGGGAGGGGAGGAAGGAGGGTGCAAGCTTATCAACTGGCGGTCGGTGGGCGGGGAGCAACCGGTGGCGATGGATTGCGGCACGGGCGAAAGAGCCATGGCGGTGGGCGTGGCGGATGAAGGCCGAAAGGGGAAAGGGAAAGGGAAAGGAGGGTTGCTGCGGCCTGAGTAAGGAATTGGTCGCGGTCGGCCCGCAGCCACGACCGGAGTGTTGCGGAGACGAAGGCCAGGAGGGTCTCGGCTGTGGCCCACGCGGTCAGGGGAGCGTGCGCGACATAACAGGGGCGCCCCTTGACGCGAATTCTAAGAGAGCTTTCTGTTTTGAAAACATTTACGCATATCGTCATAATTGTGTGTTTTCATAAAACAGATAATTGCTGGTTTTTTTTCAGAACGAAAATGACCAATTTTGGTAGAGTTGATGAATATTGCATTAATGTAAAGAAAAATGAAAATTATAAAAAGAGGAAAAATAAATACGTGAAAATTTATTAATGCTTATATTTTCGTACGTTAAGCTTGTAACAGAACATCTTAACCTGAAATATTCGTATATTTGAGACATTAATATTCCTTAGATTACTTTGAAGCTTAAAGCTATATTTTCGTACTATTAAGAAAAGTTTTTGATAATTTTATCGTTAGTTCATTACGAAAAACATTACCACGAGGAGAACATTCAAGATGTAATTTAGTGCATCAATACTTAGTAGTACATTCTTTTTCATCTCCGCCATAGCCCTTTTTATACATTGTAAGAGAATATTACTCTTGTTCATTACTTCTTAAAAAGTATAAGCACTCAAATTTGCAAACTAAGCTCTCGAGTTGATAAATTAAGACTGAAAGAATAATTTTTACTTTCTGGGCACATTGATGTCACATAATTCTTGAAAAAGTGGAGCTAAAATTAGGCAGAATTTGCAGAGAAACTCCATACCGGCACCGTCAACGCTGCCGCATCAGCCTCTGCGGCAGTCTGCTTCTTCCGTCCTTCTCCCTCGTGTCCTCTTCCCTTTCTCCTTCTCCTGTTGGATCAGTTGCCTCTCCTTCCAGCGACTCCGTCGTTGCACACAGGCGGTGGATTGTAAAGCGTGGCAGAAATTAAAATTATGGAGTTACACCAAACATGGGAATTTATTGTACAAGAAGATAAAGATATATTTTACAAGAGTAAAGTATTACCTCACAGGTGACGAAGTAGCGGGAGAGGTACCTTAATTGATTAGATAAAGTAGCTTTATCGTTGTTTGTAATATTTCATATTATTTTATACCATTTGTTTTAGTAAAATACAAACAGAAAATTTTTTCAGGTTCAATAGTTTCTTTTGTCGTCTTCAACAGCAATTTAGAGCGACCACGAGGGTAGATAAAACTTTTTTATCGTTTGGACAATGAAGATACACTCTACAAGCCGCATATTAATAACCATTAAGAATCATCTTTAATCTTCTAGATTTTTGAAGAGTTTTGAATGCTCAAGTTTTTCGCTAACTTTTCATGACTTTCAGAATGTTAATAGACTCACAAACAAGCATTTTCTTCTGTAAAATTCAAAAAAATGAGAAACTTCATTGCATTCAGCTCAATAACTCGCAAACTTGATTTACGCGCGAGCTTGAGCAATCTGGGAGCGTAGCTTGAGGTTCATACTAAAGGCTGCAGTAATGACAGGAAACTATTCTTTATTAATAACATGTACTCACCAAAGATGTATTTATTATCTGATTTTACTCATTGAAGATATATGAAGGTTGTGCCCAAGATAATCAACAGCAATATGATACTAAAAGACACAGACTATCGCAATCGTAAGGACGTTATTTCGTTGAAAAAGTTAACAGGATACGGTTTTCTTTAAAAATTACATAAGACTTTATAAATTATTTAATGGACTTCGTTTATTCTTTGTATATACGAAACAAAGGATAATCAGATACATTTACCTTAATATAGAATTAGACGTTTTTAAAAATAATATTGGAATAATATTCCATGTTACTTTAAACTTATATATGGTTGCAAGAATAATAATTGCAAGCGCACTGTAGAGGGAGGGTTGGTCGTAAGAAAGGTAATAAATTAAATATTAATGTTTATAAATATGATTTTATTAATGAATTGAATGCCTTATTTTAGTTGACGAGATTCAGGCCATGAGGCCTGCTCTTCGGTCTGACCACGCAAATTTCGCTACGGTCTCTCCTTTCACCAACTAGGGGAGAAAGAAGGTATTACTCGGGCGAAGAAACAGGCAATTTGAATTTAGTTCAGACGCTTCATTTAGGCTTGAGGATCTTTTACGTGCAGTAAGTCTACTAACATGGGACAGCAGGCTTTACCTCCCCTCCGAAGGAAGGCGTACGAAGGATTTTTTCGCCCTTAAAAATCCACGGCTTCGATCGGGAACCTGCGAACCTGCGAACTTGGGTATAACTGTCCGATACACTAAACGTTACACCATCGCCGCCGTGAAATGCAGTTAAAAATAATTTCAGTTAATGCAGTTAAAAATAATTGTATATAAATCATAAAATTTATTTCAATGAGTTTGACTTGTAGAAACGATTATTAATAACGAACTTGCTGCGGAAAAATTGTTCAGTGCATTATAATGCGAGTTGATGAATACAATTATGGTACATACATAATAATAACTACAATTTTTATTATTATTATGCATGCACTTTGGCACAACACCTCTTTACGAGCTAATGTTTACCAGAGGCGTCCTCAGCGGATTATATACAGCAAATAATAGATAATGTATGAAACCCATCAAATGTAGATTGTGCATTCATATAAAATTCTGTCGTATTTTCAAAATAGTCTACTTTTGTTGGTTAGAAATCCAGCAGTACTCATCCTGAGAAAGGGATGCTTTGAATCTTCAAGAGAAGAATAGTTGTAACAGAATTTAAATTGACGATGATAGTGTTTACGAATCATATGCCTTTGTTACGAAAAAGAACAGATCCAGAAGTTCCAGTTCTTTTGTTTTGTTGTACATGACGGTATATTTTCACTTGTAATTTTTCAGGATGAACAATTGCATTCTGAACAAATTTAAGATCATAGTTATCACTACCGTATTCACCATACGATTGAAGTACAAGTAACATTGCAAAACTACAAAGAAGTGAATGTAGGTAAATAATAGAATGAGCTGGTTTTGATAGCAAACGCCTCAAATAATAGTGTTTTTGAGAGCACAGACTACGGTAGTGGCAACCCCTCGGCACTAGAGTTGAAAGAACACATGAGGCATTGGAGCGTGTTGGACTGGAGCAAATCATCACATATTCCGAATATTCACCCTTTCATTATTTGCCAGGAAGTCAATGAGTTTGTTCTATAGGCTCGTTTCCCAACACTCCGTTTGCAATATTGCACTAGAAGAAATATTTTATAGTACATGAAAGTACATTCCGCATTTTTATTCTGCTGTAGTGCCTCAGGACAAGCTTTTTGACAACTGTGCGTCATGAGGGACAGTGTTACTGCCCTTTACCGCCAAGTGCTCTCCAAGTGCTCCCTGAAAAGGTGTCTACACTTCATTGCACAGCAAATTTTGCACTATACCCTTTATTTGTTCATTATTTATGGCAACAATATTAAATTACGTCATCAGAGAAGCTGCTGATATTGCTTGACAGTGATATTGACTGGTGTTGTTAGCATGTGACTTTCAAATATGTAGTTGTTGTTTAATGCCTGGGTTTTGCAAAATTGTTCATTGTTTCATCATCATCATGGATGATTTTCAGTTTTGCACAGCATAGGCTATTATTTTTGTATTCTCATATCTGCCGCTAAAGACCGACACAACAGCTTGAACTCGTTTTATCTGTTTCTCGCGTCGCTGTCTGGCTGAGTGAACATGGCATATGATCAGGATAAAAAATGAGGTAGGATTTAAGTTTACCAGGCACTTAGTCACAGTTCTTTTCACATTCCGCAAGCGGGACATGGTATGGTGAAAATCCATCGCTCCACCAGACGGGTTTGAACCAACAAACTCTAGTATTGGAAGCCTGAGGCTGACACGCTGAAATATCAAGTGCAGTGAAGATTGGAACGCGGTGTAAAATTGCAAAAACGTCAGTTTTTTTTGTTATATTCTATTTTTAACCCGCCATTGTTTGATGAGTGAACGCCACGCTCACCTTCGTTTTCAGTTGTTTCTATTACAAGTTACAATAACAATAGACTCTTGAAACTCTGAACAGCTTCCTGGAAATATATTAAAGTTAGACAGTGATGCGTCGCAAACAATTGCACATTCAGTTCCCACTGATCCGTTGTTTTTGTAGCGCTTGCGTAAAAGTGTGCGCCGCGCACACCTTCGACCATTTATGTTAATAATTCTTTTCTATTGAAATTTTTAGATATACTACATAAAACATAGAAATACTCTATCTCTTCATTATTACTGAATCTGAACAGCTTTTCGTTGAATTATCCTTCATGTTTACTACTCTCTTTTGTGTGTTTTATTAATAAAAAGTAAACTCACTATCTTTGTCTTGTCTTGAAGAAGAATGATTGCTAACCCACTTACACGTGGTAAATATAAGAATCACAGATTTTGTTTTGGGATGCATAGGAAACCTGAACTGCGTTACCTTCAAAATCAAACATGGTGCTACATTAAAAATACTCTGAAGCGAAACAAATTGTGAATTGTTTTGTATCAAACGAAGAAAACTGAAATGACTCGTCTCCCTTGGGTCTCAGACAAGTGCACGTGTAGTACGATTTTTTTTTTATTTCGGGTTTCGTCAAGTTTTGGTATTTTTAAAGTTGACACAGCGATCGCAACCGATACAAAATGAAACAATTAAATGTGCCTTTATTCAAGAAGAAATACGGGGAAACTACAATACGAAGTATAAAATGGACCCTATTTATGTCGAAAACAAACTGTTACTATTCTTTGTCACCGTAAAGAAAAATATTTAAGTAATTTTGAGAACTCAAAAAAGAATTTAGGCAACATACATAATACTTTTAATTTTTTTTAAATTTCCCTTGTAGTAATTTTATATTGAATTTAAAGGAATAAATATTTGGAAATATTATAATTGTAAAATTTTACATTAGAAAGAAAAAAACGTGAAAAAACTTGTCAATTTACGTCAAGACCACGGTTGAGCGCAGTGCTTACTTTCCACCAACGGCTAAACGGCCAACAAATGTAAATATCTAAGATGCAGGATGTCTCAGAATAAATGTTTTTCGAGGGCATCTTGAGTGGTCGAAAATGACATTTTGCGAATCATACAGTTGGAAATTGCAAAAAACGGAGATTTATGCATTTTTACACATGGCATTGGCCCTTGACTTTTAGGCAATCCCTTACACACAGGTTTTACATGAAAGTTTGACTGCCTCAGAACGAGACCTGCATCTGTACATACGAGGTTGCCTAAAAATCTTAGGCAAGCCCAATATAATGCATATACCTCCGTTGTATGCAACTTCCAACTATACATTCACTGGCAATAAGTGACCGTTTTTGACACTCTACATGGACTAGAAGTTTGTAACATTTATTCTGAAACATATATAATTTATACGTCATTTTATGACTTTTTGTACAAATTCCTGACAAAAAATATCCTACCCTTGTAGTGTACGTACCCATCATTATCCGCTCCCTTCTCTTTAAAATTGTCAGAATTACACAAATATAATATCAGTAGACAAATAAACAATTAAACGGGAAACAAAGGAACGAAAATGATTAATATACTCTATTTTCATTGATCAAATGAGTTTTTTGGGAGTTTTCTATTTTACTAGAATGCTTTTAAACATTCCACTTTTCGTGAGCGTAGTTATTCCCTTTCGTACCCACTATACGATTTTATAAAAAAAGTTTCACTTCCCTGTCAATAGAGTACACGTATTTATCTATGAATTTTAAGTAAACTCTTAATAACACTTCTAAAGTAATCTTAAATGTACGTAGCAAATAATAAATTGTCATTAATCATAAATTATCAAGATAATTAATTCCATATAATATTGTAGAATATGGGAATAAATACCATCCCCAAAGATGGGAATAAATCCAGATTCATGAAACTTTATCTAGTAGAATAATACAAACAATAACCAATTATTCATTTGTAATATTTATTTCTTTATCCAACGAACAGGAGACCTTAACAGGAGAACTCCTTTGATGTATTGAGCAAATCATGAGATGATTTCATATTTTTCTTTTTTCTTAGGACTTTTATCCAGCCGACAGCCGGTTGCCCTTTACGTCCCGAAGGGACGCATATTCGACCATACACTAGACAAACACTTTTGCGGGCTCCTCTGATCTGGGGTCAGCAGAACGCGAGGCCCTCCGCGACAACACACACAAAGTCAAGGGACAAACAGCCATGCCCAAGGTGGGACTCAAACCCGCGACTCTTCGGACCGAAGCGCTGAGTCGGTACTCGCTCTTAGCCACCTCGGCCATCCAGGTCGGCTCATATTTTTCTTCTGGACATAAATGTAGCTTCCGACGTTTGCACGTTTTCTCGAGATCAGGAGATTTAGTAGAGAGTATAGATATTCATGTAACTGTTTTTCAGTTTTTCTCGGCACCAGTGAATTCCTTAACGTGAGTGACAATAAGGAAATTAGTCAAAATCTGTTGCTCATTTGTCGTTGCAAGTAATTTTTAGTGCTCGGGAGACAATATGGCCTTACTAACAAATGTTACCAAAACACTTTTTACTTCCTGTATTCGTAATTCCGATTAATGTAATATAAGAACTAGGGTAGACATTACATAGCAAAAATAAAGTGCACAGAGTTCTTCTCCCTGTAGTACGTCACAGCCAGATTTTAATTGTTTCTTGATGCTAAATAATTAAATAAATAATCATATTTTATAGACAATCAAAAATGTACCTAACTTCACCTCTAAGTACTGTAAGGAATGCCCGTTTTCGGACTCCCCGGCCCCACTGTATGCTGTCTTCCTCCGTGCTAAGTCTTTCCCCCTGCCTGTGCGCCTGCGTCGCCGCGGCCGCTAACGTCGGTGCCGACGGGGAAGATTGCTGCTGCGGGCGGGAGCATCCGCGCCGGGCCGCGCCGTCGCGCCAGAAGACGGAGATTGTGCCGAGGCGGAAGCGCTGAGCGGCGGCGTGAGCGGGTGGGCGCGCGGGAGGGGGTGGGGCTGAGGCATGGCCTTCCGGGTGGACGGTCTGCGCAGGTAGGAAGGAGAAGCACGGCGCTGGGAGACACGTGGCGCGAGGCGGCGCGAATTGGCCAGAGGGGCAGAAAAGAGGGTGAACGCGGAGAAGAATCGTATACGTGGTGATAACGACGGGGCTGAAGAGCGTATGTGGAATAATATTTATTTTACTGGGCAGATTCTGGGAATGCAATCGAATGGGACCGATTGATTCTTAGAATCGGAGGTCAGAGGACAGTATTTATGTGTGCGTCACATTGAACTTGGGACATCAAATTTTGAACAGAGCATTGTGTAATACATTATTGTGTAATTATGTGTTTTTGTGTTCTATGTATAATTATAAAATTGACTTAAATTTGAACAGATGTGATTTATATATTGTTCCTAAAGTTTTCTAAAATTTTTATATTGATACAGGTGACAGATGCACCTGAATCATCGAACTTATTATATTTAGACACGGGAAGCTCGATCGAATTGAGCTTCAAATATAGTAGGACAGATGAAAAGAAAGCAAAAAAGTAGTTTTACTATACCTATCATCATTCCCCACCAACTGTTAAGCTATGTTAATAATTCGAGCAGTCTACAGCTACTGACTTGAACTACGTGAAAGGTGTAAATTACGTATAGGATGTCTTTTTAACTTTACAGAAAAAATGAGAAAGGGTGCCTGATAAAGGGTATACGGATATAAACATGCTCGGATAGGTTTCTAAAAACACACCACAGAGGCCACGCAAGTTTCTAGAAGAAAGTATTTGGTATACGGGCATTATTTATTGACCATTCGACAGGTTAACTAGGGTTAACCAGGGTGTTGCCAACGGCGAAGTTAATTATCGATACAAGTTTGCTTACGGAGGTCCTAGAATGCGATATAAACGTCTGAAGTACTTACATAAATAAAAATAACCACTAATAATGCAAGAACTGGAGTAAATTTAAACTAAAGCATGTCTTTTCCCTATTTTTTGCAAGCAATTTCATAACTCACCCTACGCTATGTTGGACTGTGCAAAACAAGCCGCAACAGCCATAGAATTCTAGTAGTCCGGCTAGCGATCACATTTTTCTTAGATGGCAATTCCAGATAAATACATACAATGGGAGTTTACTTTGCATGTAATTAAAGCGCGAAATTTAATGTCGAAACTCAAACCTCAGACATTTTGATAAATAATATGTTGATTTCAAAATGAAGAGGGACAATGATACTGAGAAACGGAAATCTACTGATATAAAAACGATCAGATTAGGTAGTGAAAAATGAGTTTACGTAGCAATTTTTTAATGCACGGCAAGGAATTTTAATAAACAACAAGGAGGGAAATGATGAAACATACAGTAACCATACCTATGCACAGAAAGTTGTCACGAAACACGCTGTTCTATTTTAACAGCGTTTTGTAGCTTAGATATAGAGATAAATGTCTTTGGAGAAGAGTTAACGAACGAAATAATTGAAAGGTAAGATTAGAAAAGCAAGTTCAGAAAAGTACTTGAAAAAATGATAAAAGATTATGCAAAAAATGGTTGGGAGTAATGATTCAAACAACGTTATTAAATATTGTTTAAAAAAGTAGGCGAGAATTCTATTACAGGAGGAGAGCAGATTGTGAATCGAAGGGGGCGAGGCTATGAAAAAATGACACAGCAAGGAGACGAGTGGGTGTAGAACACATCAAAGCCGAGAGGTTGGAGTTGAAGACAAGAGCCATTTTTCAAAAACGACGTATCACAGAATCGGCGGCAGAAATGCGGTTTGACGAGAAAGAAATTCGACGGGAACTCGACACACAGGGGCGAAGCCGGAGGAAGCCGCTCTTCAATCGCGAGCAAGGCGCGCGCCCAAATGCGCAACGCGTCGCGCGAAAAGAACAGGCAATGCGTAACGGACACTCGGGCGGCGGAGTCTGGAGACGGGCAGAAAGCCACGCAGGGCGATAGCGCGTCGCGGAACTGCCGGCCGCGGGGCGTGCGGCGAGGGGGGCGTATACATAGCGGAGATTACGCGCGGCGGGATTGGCCACGGCGGGGACAACACGAGACGCGTGTTACACGAGGCCCATAACCGGAAGCAAGCGCCTAAGGCGGAGCAGACGCGCGGAGGCGGGGCCGGGAAAAGGGGGGAGGCGGCGGGGCGGTAGTGGAGCCGCGAGGGGGCGGGGCGGAGGGGAGGTGAGCCGATGGAGCGCGGGACAACGAGGCCAGCCTGTGGGCGGAGAAAGGCAGCGTTGGCGTCGCTCGCCGGTGCAGCGGCGGGCAATGGCGTATGGGGGGGGAGGGAAGAGGAAGGAAAGGCGGAGGCGAAGTCGGTAGGCGCCCCCCCCCGGCTCTCTGCACCAAGTCCCACGCCGGCAAAAGCACCTGAATAGCTGATGACGCCTCGGAATAACATCTTCCCAGGCGGCGGCCGGGGCGATGGCGGCGGCGGCGGCTGCAGCGGCGGGGGCGGGGGCGAGGGCGGGGCGGGAGCAGCGGGGCTGGAACGGGCGATGCGGACTGGCGCTCGTTTTCCCCAGCGCCTCGCGCTCGTTCCGCTGCTTTCTGCTTATTTGCCTTGCGCGCCGCTCCGCTCTGCTCCGCCCCTGCTCCACCCCTGCTCCACCCCTGCTCCGCCCCTGCTCCGCCCCTGCTCCGCCCCTTCTCCGCCTCCCGCGTGCGTTCTCTCCCTCGCTGCCTGCACACGCGGCACGCCGGCACGCTCCACCGCGCGCTCCACCTTCGCGCCGAACAAATTAACTCGTGTAAATGGATAAATGGTCTTCTATGTACACGCACGCATGTACATATGTGCCTCTCGACACTACACGGGCACGCGGTCTGCGAGACTGCGGACGCAGGCAAACCTCCAGTTGAATTTCTCGCGAAAATCAAGCAATTAATTAGATTGCCTTCGTCGGGGGAGGGGGAGCGAGAACGTCTTTCTTTATTATCGGGGTGGGCAAACGTCCTCTGCAGCACGCCGGTGGGGACGCGGCGCCCGTGTCCCCGCCCCCGCCGCGTTTCAGCAGCTCCTCAGCGCCTTCGGCGGTTGGGCCGCGCCGACTTCGCCTGGCGCCTTTCCCTAATCGCTGCAGCGCACGCCCACTGACTCCTCGCGGTGGTTAGCAAGTCCTCGTCGTGGTGGCCGGGACGGCGTCGTGGTGAGGGAAGGGGAATGGACGAGTCAGCGGCAGCGGGGTGGGGTGGGATAGGGCGGTGGCAAAGGGACGAGACAGCGGTAGAAGGCGGGATGAGAGGTGGTAAAGTGGAGCGGACGGGACGAGGCATCGGCAGCGACAGGGGATGAGGTTGTATGGGACGAGCAGGACGGCGGCAAAGGGACGAGGCAGTGGGCAGGGCAGAGTGGAGCGGAACGGCTTGGACACGGCAGCGACATAGGGAGGTCCGGCGGGGAAGAGTAGTGCGAGCCAGGGTGGGGTGGATGAGAGTGGAGCGTAGCGAGTCGAGGCGTGACGTGGCGAAGCTGGGCGGGGTGAGGAGTGGGGGGAGGGAAGGGGCGGGGCGGGTGCTCGAGGCCCTGAAAGCGGGCGGAGGCGAGGGCGGGCGGCAGGCTGCCAGCAGGTCTGCGGCGCATTTGGCAGAGTGCTGGCGCGGGGCGCGCGTCCGGCCCACAGCCGCGTTATAATAAAGAGATTTCCGGCGACTGAGTCATCAGAAGTGCGCGCCTCCACGCCACGTGCGGCGCGGGCGCAGCATCCTCCGCACCTCCACAACTCCACGATTCCACATCTCCGCAACTCCACCCCGCCAAGTTTAGTAAGAGGCCACCGGGAGGCAACCTAGAGGCGGCGGGGAAGCGAAGAGTGCTCATTGGGAAGTGTTCCTGCGTTTGCCCGCCGAATACGCCTTTACTCTTTCACACTGTCGATCGATTCGTTTGACGCGCGCGACACGAAACTTCGATTGCGCTTTCGTGAATACTGTGAAGTCATGACCGTGAAACTATCTAATTAATCTGTCACTTGGCTCTCACCAACACATCGCTTAAAGAGGAGCATATGTAACATACGTTTAATCCATTTCATTTCAGAGAGATATGACTCACGTGGGTTGAGCAATCATCCATAAGCGCTGCGCGTTATCCTACGATATCCAAATACTTCCAAAAAAATCAGAGAAATCTTCATTGAAACGCGAAAGAAAGTCATATAAGGATTGTACGTTCAGCTTCTGCGTATGTTCATCTGCGATATCTTCTTTACCGAGGCGAAGTATAAGCGAGCACAAAAACCCGGAGGCGCCCTTGCGTGAAGAGAAGGAAGAGGTTGGCGGCAAGAAAAAGTCTCTGAGAAGAGCCCTGCGATGCGGAGGGGAACGGGAGAGGGGCGCAGAGGGGGGACAGCGCACAAGACAGAGGGGCCGTGCCCTCCCCCGATCTGATTCGCTTCCCCGCCTCCGCCGAGCCCCGCAGGTGGCCGGGAGCGCGAGCCGGCGCTGCGGGGCGGGCCGGGAACCGAAGGTCGACAAACACGACTTTCGGGAAAACAAACTTAATATGGGCCGGAACACCGTCTGTCGGAGATCGAATGAGGGGATTTCACCGGCGCTCGAGGCGGCGGTGGTGGCAGCGGTGAGGAGGCCAGTGGAAGGGGGCGGGGCAACGGCGGTGGCGGTGAGCGCCCGAGGCTTCACGGTCCTTGCGCTCCCAGGCAGCATCCGCCGCCTCCACCGCCGCCACCCCGCCGCCGTCGCCGTCCCCACCGCCACCGCCGCCCCGCCGACGGGCCCAAGGCGGGCTGCGCGGCGCGAGCGGGGCGCGCCGGGGCTGGCGGGGCGACCGACCGGCTTTCCGCGAATTATGCAGCAAGGGCATCTTGTGGAGCCGTAAATTTATAAATTAATGGAATTTTATATGACGTTGTTAGCCCGGGGATGAGTCGCAAACGATGTCCGTCCATCATAAATAGGCGGAGGTACGCAAGGCATCTCCGCTCGCCCCCTCCGTACCCGCGTCCCTAGGCGGCTGGGGCTCCACGTGCTGCGTGGCGGCGGGGGCGGCGGCGGGCCCCGTGGCGCCGCGGCGCGCGTGCCGCCCACACGCGGAGGCTTGGCGCTTGAATGCACCCGCCCGCACCCACATTCAGCGGCGGAAGCCCTGAGTCAGAACGCCTTTTTCTATAGCAATTTCTCCGACCCTCCTAAGAATTGACACGCGGCGGTCGATCGCTTGATTGATGACCAACCGATCGATTATGATTATTAATGAAGTTATAACAAACTCGTTTTATTTGACATTAAATATATGAGTTTGAACCGAAATTATATGGGAATTTTATTACTCGCTTACAAAAAATATCTGAATCCACGTTCAAGAGGATCCTACGCAACGAGCAACTGCGATGGGTATAAAATGTCGAAAAGACGAGACATTTGAGATCTTTGTAAGTTGTTATCCACCTTTCTCCGTTCCTTTCGTTTCCGCTAAAAGAACAGACCTATTTTCAGCCGTAAGAAAACGCAGTAACACTAAGGGCAATTAACCGTGAACGTTCCGTCCGATTCCGTGGGAGTCCCAGGCCGTTAACTTAATGTCGGGTTACGGGTCCAGCTGCTGAGGGCAGACGGTGGAGGCGCGAGGACGGTGGCGGGAGGTGACCGCGGCGGCGGCGACGGCGGTGGAGGCGACGGCGGTGGAGGCGAGGCGAAGCCAGCAGGCGGGACGGGACGAGCGATGGTGATGGTGACGGTGGCGGTGGTGGCGGAGGGGTTGTGACCGCGTGGGCAGGAGGCGTGCAGGACAGCCCGGGATTGCAACACGGCCAGCCCTGGGGTTAGCTGCAAAATTTACGAGGACTGAGTGTCGCTCGGTGTCCGCAGTCGCCCCGCGTCATTGTCTGAATCGCTTTTGCCCGCGCAAAATGTTTACCGGAACAGTTTTTAAAGCGCGTCGGCTCCGTTCTGTATTGCACGGCTCGATTATATTAGCCACAAACTGGCTTCTTGGAAGGCGGTTCTTCCAGAAATGCCACACACGAAAACGTCGTGGACTGCCCACCTCGCCAGATGGTATATTCTGAATTCCATATTCTGAAGAAGCGTAAGTTAGGTCGGCAAATTTTTAGGAATGATTTTGATCACCTCCAACTCGTTCAGTTTTGGAATTACACTTTTTAGAGAACTGAATAATCTGCATAAATTGATCCAGCCTATTGAGTTTTCTATTTCATGATTCTGTCCTTTAGAATCAATTTCATTAATTGTCTAATTCCAAATATTATTTTTGTGCAGTTTACTTAATGATTGATGTGATACATATTTTGCTTTGTTGGAAAAGTTATCACTGTTTGGAATGAAAGTAATGATATTTAATGAATTAAAATGTGAAGGGGACTAATGTTTTCAATCTGCGATTTGAGAAATCTTAAAAAGCGCTACAGTTTTCTTAAATATTTTCCTTCGGATATAAATGTTTCAATTGTTCAATTTTGTGATGTTTTATTATTGATGTGATTGCATTGATTAAAAGGTTTTACAGTGATGATCTTCGAAGTAGACTACAGAGAACAGAAACCATATCTGGACAAATATATGGTCTTTTATTTGCACGTGGCATACGGTTACCATCGTAACATATTCTTGTGTTTCATTTTTAGAAATTATTCAAACTAACTTTAAATAATGAAATTGGAACAGAAAACGATATTTACAACTTAT
The DNA here is from genome assembly GCA_011170035.1 of Teleogryllus occipitalis. Classification (NCBI taxonomy): domain Eukaryota; kingdom Metazoa; phylum Arthropoda; class Insecta; order Orthoptera; family Gryllidae; genus Teleogryllus; species Teleogryllus occipitalis. The sequence continues at coordinate 67,722 of BLKR01014776.1, read as the reverse complement.
TAGAGCCTGTTGCTACCTCTAGATGTTAGACAGTTGATGATTTGTTTGGTCCGTTAGGTTTAGTCGAAGATATTTTGTTGTGTTCCTTTTTTGGCGTCTATACTTCATAGAGTTTCTCAAATGAATTTTCGTGAAATCTGGTTCCTTGTCGCTTGCAATCAACTGCACTTTAATTGGCTATTTTACCATACCCCATATTTGCGTTTCCTACTTTCTTTACACATACACATCCAGAGTACATCACTGAACGTCGTCAGTTGATATATTTTAAACATATAAATGCGCACAGCTCGATCTCACCTAATACAGATGAACGCTCTCGATATTCGTTTTGGAACGATAATTCGTTCAGTTAGTACAAATCCAAAACATGCAAACAATTGGCTACACTAAATATGCTTTTCATGTCTTCGTGTTTATGCGAGAAAAAAAAGTATTTAAATGAGTTCTTATTTGCGTAGTCTTTGAAGGTTTGGCATATGTCCTTTAGAGGAAAGAAAAGAGAATACTTATACATTTCTTAGTTTAGCGTAAATCTTAAATTATTAAACTATTTCAATATTTTCCATGTTTTTTACAGTAACTATAAATATTCGGGAATTTGCTCACATTGGTATAATTAAGTGAATAAACAATTGTCAAAAACAATAAAACGTTTATTAAAATTTTAAGAAATACATTTCGAAAATGGATATTGTCCACATCATCATATTAAATAAATGCACTATTGTGAAATCTACAAGCATAGGTAGATAACTTTTTAGAACAATCAATAAATAACAAGAAATAAAATAAACACATAAAAAGGATAGGAGATCATATTGAAATATATTTAAAAACTAATTACACACCTTAACGTTACATCAAGGCAAAAACTAACTCAAGAATCCATGAGGCCATAAAATGCACTACAATGCTTTCTATAGCAGAGTTATATAATATTCATCATAAATGACCTAAATAAATCAGTTTCTATTGTGCCAATGTCAATTAATATGTTGCTTATGCTTGTGTACTCTCTTATAAAACGGCGCACGAAGAAAATGACACACGTAAAAAATTGTAATTTCGCAACATAATTTCGAAATGGCCGCAGTTTTTCGCTGGTTAAATCATTGGCTGGTGTACATTTGAGGTGGTTACTAAACCAGCGAGATCACTGTTTCGTTCTCTCCTAGTCAGCCCAACCTCCGATGTGGCACTCACCTTTCCGGGAATAACTTTAATGAGAATATTCTAGTGATATACAAGTCTCCTTTAACCTGACGAATTCGCAACATGCCATGTCGTGGATTTTCATATCTCCAAAATTCCGCACCGGTAGCGGTAGCTCAGTGCATCAACTGATGTCATGATGTCACTGCAACGCCTCTGACCGGGAGGTCCTAGGTTCGAGTCCCGACGGCAGGATTTTCGACACTAGCTTTTCAGCTAGGTCGAATTCAGTCGCTGTCTGGAGGAGAATTCTAGCGGCTTGCTGCTCTGACAGGTAGTTTTCCGTGGTTTCTCCGATCAACACCAGGCGAATGCTGGAGCAGTACCCTACCAAACGGGCCACGGACCGCGCGCGATCTGTCCTTCCTCTTCCTTGTCCTATCCTCTCCCCTTACACACACACCGGTCGGGAGCTTAGAGCTTGTCCCGGCTGGGGCGGCCCCGCTGGTGGGAGAGTCCTGGTTAGGGGGAAACCCCACTAGCCGACAGTAGGTCGGCGCCTGATTTCGCCATCCAGCGGGGGAAGATCATCGCCATTTCCCGCGAAAAAACCATGCACTACACTAACGGGACTAATGACCGAAGCAGTTGACGCGCGCGGAAACACGAAAAAATCAATCAATCCAAAATTCCGCGGCACCTTGATCGGGGTTAAACTTATGCTTCGGAGTTATGGAAGCCGCCTTGGTGAATGCTGAAGTAACTAGACCGAAATTTGACAGAACAATTTTATTCTGAGTAAAGACGTTTATTTTGAAGACAAAGAAAAATGATCTATGTTACTAATTTCCAATGCGGAAAGAAAATGAAAGGCCTCCGGCCTTTTGACAGGTTTATCTCGCGTACTTATACAGGTAGTTCTTGCCTTCGTGTACCTTGTACGAAAACAAATGCTTGCCATCTACTTGCAAAAACAGATGCCATTATTCACACATTTCCTGGGGTTCATGCAATGTGTTAGTATAACAATGAGAACGAATAATTTTTCGTTTAAAATTCATCACGAGTTTTCTGAATAGAAATAACCCCTAAAACAATCCCTCGTAGAAATTACTTGGCATATGAAGGTTATTACTGAACGTGTGAACGAACAAGGAGACATGGAAACAAGCGAGCCACGAAATCCAAATATTAGTTAATTTATCTGAGTTCACGGAAGAAGCGAAGAGAGAGCACTAATGAGAATTCGCATCCACGAGACTCGACCACTTCCCTCGGCACTCAGCCCTGTCCTCGTCCTTCTTCGGCAGCGCCCCTTCGTCTGTTTCTCTCCGTCCATATTCTCAAGTACCCCAGAGCAAATGTTCGTTACATGGCTAAGGCTTCTGCCTGCTCCTTGCATTTCCTTCGAGCGCGATCCTATTGTTAGCACACCCTCTCGACACGGCGTCCCGGAGTCAGGGAGCCAGCTACGAGCGCCGCCGCCGCCGCCGCCGCCGCCGTTCTTCTTGACGCATAACCGAGATTTGGAAACTCGTTTCGACTGTGAAAGTTCGCGGAGCGCAACGGCAACGTCGTCTTCGTCGAGGAGGATGGTGACGTGGGCGGGCGAGGCAATGCAGGGAAATGCGGGGGGATGCAGAAAGGGAGAGGGAGGGCACGAGCGGGCGTGGAGGCGTGGGAGTGCGGGGGTGGTCACAGGAGTACATGGAGTTCGGGAGCGAGAGTTGAAGAAGGGGTGGAGGGCGGTGTGGGGGAAATAGGGGAGGGAGACGGAGTCAGCGGAGGGGGACGGAGTCGTTGGAGGAGGCCGGAGTGGGCGGAGGAGGATGGCGTAGGTGAAGAGGGGGGAGTGGGCGGAGGGGGTGGGAGTGCGAGGAGGGGGGAGGGGGTGAATTGCGAGGGAAGAGAAGTGAGGAGGTAGAGGAGAATGGAGTATCGAGGGAGGGGTGGGGGGAGTAAGAGTCGGTAGAGAGGGAGGGAGTGGGCGCTGTGTGTCGGATTGCGGAAGGGGCGGTAGGGAGACGGCTTTGGCAGAGGGGGAGGGTGTGGGCGGAGGAAGAGAGAGGTGGTGGAGGGGGAGGGAGAGGGGAAGGGGACGGAGACGGTGGAGGAGGACGGAGTTGGCGAAGGGGGACGGAGTGGGCGGAGGAGGCGGAGGGACCAGTGTGGGTGGAATGAGTGGAGGTAGCGGTGGGATCCGGAATGGGTGAAGGAAACGGAGGGAGCGGCAGGGCACGGGGGCGGGGACGGGGGCACGAGGACGTGGAGCACGGAGGCGGGGGGCGGGAGCGGAGGACAGATGGCATGCGACGGAAGGCGGGGGTGGAGGGGACGGTGTATGCGGAAGAGAGTCGAGCGAAGAAGCCGCTCAGCCCCCCTCCAGCGGCCCGTGGCTTCACGCTATGCCGGCGCGCGTACCTGCGAGCGCGCGGAGGCGGCGCGCGCCGACGCCGCGTCACGGAGGCGCCGCGACGCGCAGCCGACGACGCGACAAGGCGACGGCGCGCGAGGGCGGACGCGAAACGACGCCCCGCCTGCGAGGCAGATGCACCGCCGGGGAAGGAGGCGGCCAAGAAAAATAGAAGGGGATCGAGCGTGATGAAACGGAAATGGAATGCGGAAATGAGACGAAGAGGACGCAATGGAGATGAATGTTTAGAAAATGGGAGGGCAACAAAATAAAAATTAAATGCAAGATGTTTTTTCTTCCTGTTCCTTTTTTAGGCAGCGTAGCCGCTATCATCAGTGCTACGAATGTCTAATGTGAATGTTTCATTGTGAGGTCGAACAGTCATGCATTCGTGGACAAAATGAAGTTAAATATTAAACCAAAATCTGAAAACGATTTAATCGGAAAAATGATTTTAAAATGTTTTACTCTCAGGAAGTGGCCACTAAGCACGGTATAATTTTAAGTACTCGTAAAATATAATTCACTGAAATACTAGGATGTATTGGATTTAATTTTGAAACAGTAAGATACTTTCCATTTCGTAACTTTATACACATACCTCCCGTCAAAATATCGTCCAGGCGCAGTAGCATTGAGAAAATTTGAAGAAGAAGAAGTTGGGGATGAAACAAACTGCAAAAAGCTATCCTCGAACATGTGACAAAGAAAACGACATTGTAAGGTGAATGTGCGGAAATAAAGAGAGCGCAAGACAATGGATGCAGAAAAAGTGGCGAATGGATAAAATGAGACCGATCGAATATAATGAAGCGAATGGATGCCTTAAATGTAGACATGGAAAACATTGATTATGATACAAACACTGTTGTTGGCTAAGACTCATGAACATGAGGCGGGGCAGACAAAAAACTGTAATTTGTTAAACGTCGGAAATAGTAATTAATGCAAGACGTATGTATAAGCACATACATGAGAAGAAAAAAGTCTACGTGGGACATGTCGATAATAATAGCTTTTGCCTTCAACTCCCAATTCAAACGCTTTCAATGATGCTTTTATCTTTTTTGTTTGTGTCTGATGCATTACTTTTTGCAAAAGAGTAAGAATAAAATTAAATACAGGAATTAATAAAATGCATGTAAACTACATTTTTAAATGTATTCAATAGTAATTTAAATTATATGTTTTAAATTTTGATTATTTAACTGAAAGACATTAAGAACACAAGGCGTTTTAAATGAAACATTATTAAAATTGTTTGGTTGAGTTTATAATTGTTTTTTGCAATTCTATTTTAGATGGTTTTAATAATCACACATCGTATTTATAGAAGGTAAACTATTTTTACTCTTTTCTGATATAATGGAATGGGTAGTCAATACAGAACAATTGCGAAAACGCACTTTCTGATCATATTGTAACATCTGTAATAAAATGAAATGATTGTAAAACACAAGTACTTAGCACAAATTTATTCTCCTTTAGCTGTCAGAACGAAATGATAACTGTGACATGCGGTTTGCGATTGTAAAGGAAAAAGAAGATGACGGGAGAGGATAACTATGCCTCCGAGAGCATGCATAGTGGTATTTCTCAGGTGGCAATAGAAAACTGGTAAAGCGAGTCTTGAGAATGAATGGACACTGTAATGAAGAAAGACGAAAAGGAAAAGCTGAATATGATATTGAGAGAGAGAGAGATGAAGTGTTAGATACGGGCGTTGAAGTGTCAGCAAAGAAAAGAGCAGTGGAATTCTATGTACGAGAAAGAAGTGGATGAATAATGGCGGTTCGCCGACAGAATTGGAGCACAGGAGGAAGAGTTTCGATAAACGTGCAAAGGCCGATGGGCGCTAGACCGTGGATGCCCTTCACACTAAAGGAGACATATATCGTGAAAAAATCTCACAGTGTATATGAAGCACCGAGAAAAAATCTGAGTGAGTTTGACGTTTGAAGATACGGCAGTAGAACACTGACGAAAAGTCAAATGAAATATTAAGGGAGACAGCAGTAATGTTGGATGGGGATAACAGAGGAGACGATAGAAGAGACAGCAAAGATGGAAGAGGAGACAGCAGAGAACACTAAGAGTAGTCAGCACAGAGGACTGCAGAGGTGACAGAACAATACACGAGAGGTGACTTGAAAATAGATGGCGGAGGAGACTAAAGATGATATAGCTGAGGGTCGTGATGAGGAGATGGTATATGAGGCAAAAAGAACTGTAGATGAGGCAGTAAAGCAGACGACAGAGGAGACAGTAAAGCAGACGACAGAGGAGACAGTAGGTAAGATAACAGAAAAGGCAGTAGATGTAAGGCAGAGGAGAAAGTAAAGATGAAGGCAGATGATGCAGCAGAGGTGATGGCAGAGGAAAAGTACCGGTTTAGGTGACTCAGGGCCTTAATTTGTCATTGCAGTGCCTCTTACTGGGAGGCCATGACTGGGAGGCCGTATGTTCAAGTCCCGACGGTAGCAGGATTTTCGATACTATCTGCATTGCTAGGTCGAATTCAGCCGCTGTCAGGAGGAGAATTTCAACGGCCAACTGCTCTGATCGGTGGTTTTCCATCATTTTCCCGATCAACATCAGGGGAATGCTAGAGCAGTACACTAACAAACGGGCCACAGCCCACGCAGGATCCTTCCTTCTTCCTTCCTGTTCGGTGGCGGATATCGTTTAGCGAGGGAAAATCACCACCACCACTTCCCACGATAAAAATATCCACTACGCTTATGTAAATAATGACATTACTCATTGACACGCCTAGAAACATCAATCATTCAGAGGAGAAATGAAGGGAACGATGGTAGTGACAGCAGAAAAGATGACAGAGGAGATAGAGAAGATGGCAGAAGACACGGCAAAGAAGGCAGCGCGGAGCAGTGAAGGCGTCCAGGTTTCTGGCGAAGACGGGGCAGTCGTGGCGCCTCCATGAGTTCGCCCACGCTGGCGCGCTCTTCATTTATTCATTAGAAGTTGCTGCACTCGCCACGCCGGTTCGGATGGTAGGGAGGACCGAAACAGGAGGCCTCCGCGCCGAGGCCGATAAGAGCAGAGGCGATTTCAGCGTCGCGGTGAAATTTGTATCCCGCCCTACTTTCGTGCGAAATGTAGCTCTTCGCAGTCGTTTGTTCTCTTGCCTTGAAACTTCGGCACAAAGGCAGAAATGTGATGGTCCTCAACAAATTCAACTTCACCAATACAACTCGTAGTATAAAAGTATATGAGTGAATTTGCAGGTACTACATAAATCTGCGAATAAATTCACTTCACTTTGTCTTCATATTAATGTTAAAACTTGTAACTCACTAGTATTATAATCGTGAAAGAGTTGAAAATGTCCAAGAACTTCTTCATATACTGGGAAATTATGAATTAATTTGAGGAAATAGAGATATATTTAGGAATTAAAATAATATTTTCCACACATTTTTGCGATAATTTATTTTGTAAGCCTTTACATTAAGTGTATCATTAAGAAATTTATTTTCAAACTGATATTATTTTGGAATGAGATAGTGTGCTTAGATTGTGCAGAAATGTAAAGAAATTGCTTTCATTTACCAAACATTCATTACATCTTCATGGATACTATTTATTTAATTAGAACATTACCTTCAAGTATTGCATTCATTTACGAAAATAGGGAAATCCTTGAGAGATAATGTGATATGTTTGAATAGAGAGATAGAGCAAAAAGTCATTCGACGAGCCTTGTATTTTACATTCCTTATTACGAATGCCATCATACAGCGTTATAGTGAAGTTCATTTTAAAAGTAGGAGACGATTGACTTCATGTAATCCATTTGCAACACTGATGTTTCGTACTGACACAAAGCTTAATTGATCTTAAACTACGTAATTATGATCATTTCACCTGACAGTAGATCTTTGTTGCGGAACAATAAGTTGCACTGATTGTGGAAATAATTTAACTTGTCAGAAGTAACGTCTGACTAGTGATTAGATTTCTCAACCTGACGGCTTGAAAATCATGCCAATTGTGCGGCCCTTTTGGGGGTGCTGCAAACAGTGAAGAAATAGTAAGAAAACTACTGAGGTAAGTCTGCTAAACATGCCCGGCGAGAGGAGAAGGAAGGCCAATTTTTAGACAGACAATTTCACACAATGTGGAAACGAAAATGTAACGAAACTGTTACTTTCTAACGAGTGCCATTTTTATGCCATTTATGAATGGTCAAAAGCATCATTGTTTATAGTTGTGCTTTCGTACCAGATTCTCGTATATTGTGTACAAAATATATTTCACAACCGCTTGCAAATATTCACATCAACAGAAAGTGGCAAATGAACGACTAGATCACAACACGAGGGGAAATTTTTAATATCCCAATGTTTTGATTTCGTGCATTCAGTGACCATGGTATTACTTGCATCTCCATGAGGGGAATTTTGTTTGCATATGAAAATTTAAGGATAGGGAAAATTTAAAAGTACCGAGTTCAGACTGCGATCAAGGCGTGAATGTTCCACTCCTCAAGATGTTTATTCCTTTGTACTAAAAAGTGTGTAAAAAGTTTCAATTTACTTGAGAATTGATGAGAGACTACAAGTATTTGAGACTAATACTTTTTTTATTTTTTATGAAAAATGGGTTCTTATTTTGAATAGCTCTTTGTACGGTAGTGTGTGAAAGCATAAAGCATTCTCTTTTCAGCGGTAAATGGTCAGTGCGTGAAATTGGAAACCTTACATCTGGCAGGGATCGTCTCGATGATAAATTGTTCTTTTAGAGACGAAACTAATAATGTCACAACAACATATGAAGGGACAATTAATCACACGAAACAACTAACCCGAAATCACCCCTGAGAGGAAGAGCATTTATACAATTTAAAATACAGGCATCCTAGTATCTGCATACTAGCAGAATTACAAAGTTGCAGGTATCACGGACAATGGTGAATTCTCAAGCCTTTCGACATTGTGGTAAATGGCTTCAAAAATATTAGTTTTTAATGTCATATTATTCTTTTCATTTTTCCATTTTATACATTTTTTGTATTTGTTGTCATTATGAGTTGCACGACGCATTGTTAATATTTAACAAGGTTACAAAATGTTTAATAATTACAAAACTATTATTATATTGTATTTGAATTAATTATATTGTACAAATATTGACAACCACAGACACGGCGACATTAAATGGTGATTTCAAAATAACAAATTTGTCTGAATTTTTTAAATTTTTAACATCAGATTTGTTATTATAGTCACGAATTTTATGAATTATATTATGTCTGATCTAAAGAAGCCGTTTTCTGTTAATAATAGTTGAGGAGCAAAGACACATTTAGAAATTTTAAGTTCAAGACATCTTCGCAATGTTCTCTTTCTTCTTGATAGGTCCCTATCTGGTCAATACCATTCAACATCTTCATGTTAATAAAAAACCAGACACTCTATTCGAGTGAAGACAGCCATCCTTCGATATCGATACGTCGTCTACCACACAATATGAAATACATTTTCTCGTAGAATGACCATATCGATTACTGAGTGAGATGGCGATTCATTCATAAAGGATTCACAATCTCCCCTGAACAAATTCTTAGGATGACATGCAAAAATGCGCGATTGCCGAGAATTTCTCATAATAAAAATATACCTTTAATATTTCATTAGGTGTACGGAGAATATTTTGATCTCATTTGCTGATGAAACGGTTGCTTTCAATTCTGATTCGTGGGAGGTGGGTGATAGCCATCATATGGAATCCCATGTGGATCATATAGATAAATGAACACGGTCGAGAAATGGATACAAAAATACGAAAACACAGATATCAAAGATATTGAACTGTTTTATGCACAGGATAATAAAAACTTCATTGAATTTTTAAGATCTGTCCTTGAAAAATTTATATATGGTTTTGGACGTAGTAGAAACTACCTGCGGCCTCCTTATCTCGTACAAACATTGCAATGTGATACTAAATATAGATTTTAAAGATATATCTACTAATGTTTGTATCAATTTTGTCTCTGCTAGTAAATGATTGAATCTTTGTTTGAATTTTTTCATATTCTTACTGTCAAAATGTCTAATTATGTTGTTACATCCTTCTACTCTCTTCTGAATTTGATTTACATTCAATGTTAACATCAAAATCGTTACCACTGCAGTGTTTCCGTCAACCCAACTTCTTCTGGGGAGATTTTTTTTATCTCCAAGACGCAAGATATCTATTATTGAAGAGAGTCCATGACATGATGTATCTGCCATGAACCGTTATCATATTCAACAAAACATTAAAACACACAAATGTTACAATATATTCCATCACTGTTCCGCGAACCTGCCTCTTAGTTGAAGAGGGAACAGTATTAAAGAGAATGTATAAAAGATTGAAATGTTACTTACCACCACTATATATTATAAATGAAGGAAAAGGACTGATGCGGTTATAAATTTACGGTAAAACCTCCCAAATATTACTAAATTTCGTTTCTGCTAATTTATAGAAAAGTAACTCACGATATATTGTATGAATTAAGTCACAATACCATTTTCTCGCAAAGAATGAAATTTAGTTGACGTCAATATTTTAAAGTGTCTCTCAATTTTATATAACTCAGAGGTTATCTTCGAAATCATGCGATGTTAAAATATTTGCATAACAGATATTATCTAAAAGAAATGGAAACCCCATATTTACTAAATGACGCAAGTATTATAACTTCGTAATATTATTATCTCTACAAGCACAATTACAAATATCTAATGTATAGAAGTCATCTATATTTCCATAGATATGATTTGTAAAACAAAGTGGAAAACCATGGGCTCTTTTCAATATAATGAGAAATTACATTTCCACTATTTCATAACTTATTTTTCTACAGAAATTTAGTTATTGTGATAGGTATTATTTGCAGTGAATTTTCACACATTAATTTCTTTTGAAACCCTTCTCAGTTGCTTTCATAGAAAGAAACATAGTGGTAATAAAATCTACTGATAGAAATCTAATAAATTAATATTCATATTCATATTTAATATCGTTTGCATTGATATGTAATAATAGTAGTTACATTTGGACCGGTCGAAGAAGAGTCATTAAAATTTGTTGCCAATAAAGTATTGCCAAACCTTTCTGTCATACGTCACATACAGTTTGCATATACTATAGTAAGCATATATAATGTAAATAAATAATATAATTATGCTCATCAAGAAATTTGGTTGAGAGAAAACAGTATTCACACACAAAAATAATAATATTGGGGTGTTGTACAGAGCTTGTATCTGTGAAAAGAATGAGTTACAAAATCGGCCCTGATTTTGAAGGCTATGATCAGAAAATCCCTTTAACAAATTTTACAATCGTTTATTTTTTCTTTTAAGTTCATCCTAAAATGATATTATATATATATAGTCGTTGTTTCTTAAAGTTTGTGCTTTAGCGATAAATTTATATGATGTTTACTGTAAACGACGATGTATTTATTAAGACTGAACATTATCTTAGCGGGATATTTCGGTCATATTTTTGAGATGATGATTGTCATTTTGATTTATGATTGTTATTTAAAGTAATATTATTAATATTGACAAGGTTTGACTTTAGAAGTAATCTGACGATAATATAAGCTTTTAACCCATTTACGCCCAACTTATTTTTTTACATTCAAATTAAATTTTCTTATTTTTTGCATTGATCATCTTCTATTGTCATTAGAAGTCGCCTAATGTGATAATTATATTATTTGCAACACTTCTTTTCCAAGGAAGTCAAGAAATAGACCGATGGGTAGGTATGGGTTCTTTGAACGTCATTAAATACCGAAGGAAATATCTACACGATTGATTTGTTTTTATTCAAATAACTTTCATATTTATAACAATTATCATTAAATATAGTCACAAAATTACAAATTACGAATATTAATAGTGGGCAAATAGTTGTGTGTAGTACTGTCAAAATTAGGAAAATTGTAATTCGTGGTGATAGGGATGAAAATCACTTTTGGCCGAGTGTAGATATCACATTTTCACAAGTGTTAGCGGTCTTTCTGTACACGATGTACCTTGTGAGCGTCTTTGTAACATATGTATATCCATAAAAAGTTGTTTAATCATATCCCAGATTGTACTGCACTAGTTTGCGTGAAGATGTTACAGGTGGTACTACTACATGAGATTTGGCAAAGATTTTTACAATATGGGTAGTAATGCATCTTCGAAATTCAAGAAATTCGGTGCGTCGTTTTTATGGATACATTTGATTATTCTGAAGATTCAATGTTTCTGGAAGAAAAAGATCACTTCGATTCTCATCTCGTATTGCGATGTATTTTCGAGTATGTCAGTCGTAATGGTTGCAGTATTTTAACACTAGGCTGTGTGATATGTATGGGCGACAGGGTTTCCTTATCTCCTCTGTTAGTTGTTACAATCGGTTTTAAATTGTCAATATTTCTTCCACTGTAACGGGTATATTGTTACGCCATTTATAGGTCACTTGTTTTCACTTCGCTCCTGGGGGTCCGATTGTTGAATTAGAACTCGAAACAACCGCAACGGAGTCAATAAGCCTTTCGAATTATAATCAAAAACTGTAAAGCATGTAAGTATGACAAGTTCTTTACAATACGTATGCAACAATCAGACAGCATTGAGCTGTTGTGCAGATGACAACTAAACATTTTTTCTCGTATTATAAACGAATAAAATTCAAAACAAATATTATTTTCAAATTTAGAAATTTGTAGAGCATCTGTGTTCGAAATTTAAATTAAACCAAACAAGGAGAAGTGTCAGAAAAATGTGTGTTTCTGCTGATACATGCTTAGACCACTAGGCATTAGTAGGTGTGATAAAATTCAGGGTTTTTGGTGTTCGAAGTTATTCCAGTGTTCAGTAAAAAGATCTTGCCCCTGTATGAAAATCGTGTCAAGATTAATCATGGATTCCGATATATCCGTTCTGAGGTAAATTCAACAATAGTGTACAGTGTGCGAACTTCGCACCCGTAGGTGAGGCCGAAGTTTTCTTGACAATAAATTGTTTTTAGAAATGAAACAGATGTCGCCAGAGATGACAAAATACTTAATCACGTGACAGTTTTTACGAATCAGATTGGGAACGTAAAAGATCAATTGTTCAATATCACATACAGAAAAATATCCTCCAGCGTCCCCATGGAAGCATGGAATACCTGAGAGCGTGTGCAGGCAAGGCCGCGGAACCGGGGGCTGTAAGATGGGTAGAATGGGTAAGATCAAATTCAGGATTTTTGGTGTCCGAATCTAGTTCAGTGTTCTGTTTGAAGAGCTTGCCCTGCATGAAAATCGGGTTACGATTGAACATGGATTCCGATACATCCGTTCTGAAGCTAATACAGCGATAGTGTACAATGCGCGAACATCGAACTCTGAGGTCAAACCGAAGTCTTCTTGGCAATAAATTGTTTTTTTTAGAAATGAAACAAATGACGCCAGAAAATTTGACAAAATAATTAATCACATGACACAGTTATCTCAAAACAGATTGAGAACGTAAAAGCTCAATTGTTCAATTTCATACAGAAAAATATCCTCCAGCGTCTGCGTGCAAGCACGGCCGGAATAGCTGAGACTGTGCGCAGGCAAGGCCCAGAACCGAGGGGGGGGGGGTGCAGACGTACGCAAAACCCGCACTTGACGCGCTTTTATCTTGCGAAGCTTTGCCTTTCCGGCCGCCATGAGAGCCCTGTCAGAGCCCGAATTGACGCCCTGCTCTTTGGGAGCCTCGTTTCGGTTTCGATAATCCCGCCCATCATTCAGCTGATCGACTAAAGTTGCCACGCGACGTCAAGTACCTGTCGAGGTGTGACGACGTAAAAGCGTTGCCGGGGTAACGGCGCCGCTCTTATTCCAGTGATTGGCTCACTTCTTTATTCCAGACGACCTTAAAAGTTCTAACATCCGACCTTCTCGGGCTTCTTAACCCCGTTATACTCTTAGTGCTCCATAAGCCATGAACCACACACTCCATTTACATAATATGTTTTTATACGGCGACTATAATTCTTTTAGAAAATGGAGTACTTAAGGGTAGTCATTTTTAATGCTTATCTTTCAGTACAACAACGCACTTATACGAAATTACAGAGAGATTAGATGGGCGGTTACCGAAGATGAAGGAGCACGCAACTGAAATAAACACTAGGAAATTCTCTACTGTTATGCAATGAGTAAAACGATTCAAATCTTTTTTAGTGATGCACCGGTAACATATTTCTAAAGTTTGGATCGAGATAGAGTTACTCAGGAAGTATGTGAATGCATTGTTCGATTTGAATTCATTAATTTAACATTTCGTGATACGGAAAAATCAATGGTTGTTATCTCAAATTAACAGCTAATGGATGCATAATAATTTACATTCAATCTTTTATGTCAGTGCATGAATGCCTGGAGGGAAATAATTTTACTAACGCGAATAATTTGTGTTTTAATTAAAAATCTCGCTTTGAATGGTGTTACTTGAGCATAATACTTCATGCTACGCTCTCGGTCCCTCTGAATTACACAATCGTCTCGTTGTAGAACAAAAGTTTATTTTCCTTTTATTTTTGATTTAAAAAAATATTTCAAAGTTTCATTTCAGAGAGCATTTTTGCCTTAAATGAAGGTCACTTTAACATTCAAGGTTTATATAACTTATTTTAGTATTAATTGAATTTTAGAGGTAGTTTTAGTTGTAGGTATTATCCTTATGATGTAGGGTAATATTTGTAGGTCACATTGCGAGTGTTAGAATAATGATAACAATGTTTAACTAATTTATAATGCACGTAGAAACTGATAGAAAACTATTCAATCTCCAGTCATGTGAGTGGATTCCTCTTTTGGCTATAGCTTGGATACCCAGGAACTCGGAAAAAATACAAAAACCTTATCAATTTGCTTTGGGCACAGAAATTGGAAGAAAACTAAGAAGTCCACATCTATGTAAGATGTGTATATTGTTTCGTTAGATACTGAGGCTTGGAAAAAATTCAAAAGCATCTATATTTTTAATTTTTATTTAACTCAGAAATTACACTGAAAGCAAGCAACCATGGATTATGTGAGAGGTGTCTACAGTTTCTTGGTTATCCAGGAACTCAAGAAAAACACTAACACCTCTCTATTACTAATTTTCATGAGCGGAAAAATTGAAGAAAAAAAAGACCTACCCAACCTCTAGCCCTTTAGCAATATGCGCGGTGTAAATGGTTTTGCTGAAACATCTAGAAACTCGGAGAAATTTCTAAAACAACGGAATAGTTTTGATTTTCACTGTACAGTGCAAATATTTTCTTGCGTTATTCCGCCTATCCTCATACTGCGCTTACTAAACTATCACACTCAGTACGTAACTGCTTACGACACATCCGACGTCATGCGACAGTACGGCTCTAAGGAAGAGGTCACCTGCTGTAAAATATTTGCTGTCCTCGTTTTGCGTTATGAAGCAGCAACGTTTTTTATATTCTTGATATGTAAACAACTGTTACACTGTATAAATATACTATTTTAGTTTATTCAGTATTGAAGTTTGTTTTTGTTAAAAAGCGTTTTACGAAAGTATTTTGATGTTCTTGAGTAGTGTGCGTGCTACGTTCTGGAACGCATATGTTGTTTGTTTGATCATCTTTTTTGGTAATGCAGACTACTTATTTCCAACAGAGAAAACAAGCATTTCTTCAACTCAGGATAAATAATGTCACTTACAGGCAATTCATGGACAAGTCTTCTTAAACTACGAAACATTCAATGATATTGCATTAAGTTTGTCTTATCATTTTTACGAAAACACTTGGGTAAGAAACTTCCGTAAATGGAATTAGTAAATAAAGAACCGTAAATCAATGAATTTACCGTAGAATTTCCACTTAACTTAGAGGTCAAGCATTCATTGACTGAGTTTAATAGGAACAGAACAGCAGTGTATTTTGAAGGGCTTGAAAATACTTTCAGTCCTAAAAAGAATCATGAATAAGTATTAAAAATAAGATCTTTTAAAAGAAAATTAATGGAAACTCCGTTTATGATGTTTATGAAAAATCTGTAAAGCTCTGTAATTTATTCATACGATGTTGGTGGTAATATATATGTATGGTTAGGCAATACGGATAGTATTGCTGGTGTGTCTGTGGTACCGGTTCCAGAGCGAGGAAAAGTTTCCCACCCAAAATTATTTATCTGCTCTCGCACAGAGGCTTCTGAAATGTTGAGGAGCCAAGAAGTATTTCGAGAGGGATAATTTCATCTCGCGGTTTTGATGCGATGAAGAAAAAAAAAACATTTGTGGCGAATGCTAGGATTGGAAAGGTTAGAACTCTCTTAGATGTAGGTATCTGGTAGGTCACATTCTTGTCGCCAAGAAGTTTCGTGTATCTGCCAAACAGCAATTAATGTCTAATATCCAACCGATCGGGGTAAATATCACAAGTGCAAATTCTTCATATGAAGTTTCCTCCGTGTTCATTGGCAAAAAATTATCATTTTCGACCTCCCTTCCAACACGCACTAGAAATTTGTAACATTCATTCTCAGATCCTTGTATAGAGCACAATATACTGAATTATATCGCAGAAGTGTTATTTTCTTTAAAACTTCTGAATTTTCATAAATTAAAGATATTAATTATTTTTAACATTTTAACTTTTATATTGACACTTGAAAGTTTTATATTTATTTGCTCTATAAGCCGTTTCTGTGAGCAATTTTCACCATTGTACAAGTTTCAGCAAAAAAGTTTAAAAAAGTCGGGAATATTTTTCATCTCCGACGCGTACGTTATGCCTGAAAGCACGCATTACATTTTACGTTGTTCTCAAACAACTGAATGTATCGACTTGTTCTACCACGAGGAAATAAATTTCACTCCAAAAAATTAGAATTATTTTGCCGCCTAACATGTGGGGAAAACGCTATATGTTATTGTGTGTAATGTACACTGTACAACACTACACTACCACACATGTCGGGAACTTAGAGCTTGTGCCGGCGGGGGCGGTACCCCGCTGGTGGGAGATACCTGGTTAGAGAAATCCCCGCAAGCTGACGTAGATTGACGCCGAAACTTTCCAACCAGCAGAGGAAGATCACGCAGCCCCCCACGAAAAAGCATACTCTACACTTATAACGGCTAATAACCAAGGGCTAATAACCTTGGCAGTTGACACGTCCGGAATTACTAATTAATCAGTCAATTAACTCTTATCTGATTGACGTGTTCATATGGGCATGCTATACGAATCTGTAGATATTTCAAAATTGTCACCTTTTCAAGGTTGCAGTAATGCAATGAGAACCTCATGTTGCTTTCCATAATATCCTGAAAGGTGTCAGAATGTGAATTTCAACATTTTGAAAAACAAAAAAATAATTACGTTTTTTTAATTGTATAATGGTGTAATGACTTTTTTAAAATAATTCAGCCATTTATGGGTTAATGAAGTGTGGTGTGTGCCGTGTTGCAGCGGCCGTGTCGCTGGCGGGCGCCTCGTTCGTGGGGCCGACCTTCTCCAAGGAGCCGCCGGCGCGCGTGGACTTCGCCAACGAGACCGGCGCGCGCGTCGACTGCACGGCGGACGGCGACCCGCCGCCGGCCATCGGCTGGGTGCTGGCGGACGGCAAGCCCGTGGAGGCCGTGACGCGCACCCGGGAGCTGCTGGCCAACGGCTCCCTCTACTTCCACCCGTTCCACCCCAGCGCCTACCGCCACGACGTGCACGCCGCCACCTACCGCTGCGTCGCCACCAACAGCGTCGGCCGCGTGCTCAGCCGCGACGTCCGCGTGCGTGCCGGTGAGTGCTTCCCCACGTGCGCGCGTGCACGGGCTGCGAATCTCTTTCCCCGTACGGAGCGGTAGCTCAGTGCATCAGCTGATGTCATTGCGGGGCCTCCGACCGGGAGGTCCTAGGTTCCAGTCCTGATGGCGGCAGGATTTTCGACACTAGCTTTTCAGTTAGATCGAATCCAGTCCCTATCTGGAGGAGAATTCTAGCAGCGGGAAGCTCTGATTGGTAGTATTACGTGGTTTCCCCGATCAACGCCAGGCGAATGCCGGAACAGTACCGTAACAAACGGACCGCGCGCGATCTTTCCTTCCTCTTCTTTGTCCTATCCTCTCCCCTTACACCCACACTTACACTGACATGCACTACACTACCATATATTCCAGGAGACCGGTCGGGAGCTTAGAGCTTGTTCCGGCTTGGGTGGTGCCCCGCTGGTGGGAGAGTCCTGGTTAGGGGGGAAACACCAGTAGCCGACCGTAGGTCGGCGCCGGATCTCGCCGTCCAGCGGGAGAAGATCACCGCCATCTCCCGAGGAAAAAACATGCACTACACTTACGGGACTAATGATCAACGCATTGGCGCGCCCGGAAACACGAAAAAATCAATCTTCCCCGTGCGTGTGCATGCCAGGGAAATTACGATGAAAACTTTTTGGAACTAAACTCGAGGCACAGAGAATATTGTTTTTGTCTAGTGTTTTCCTTGAATAGAAAAAGTTTAACAATGTAGATGGCCATTGTGAGATAAACCAAGCAAACTTAAGGGGGGTCTACATTTTAGGGAGTTTTTTTGTAGTAAACAAGATTGTTATAGAGAGTTTACAAAGATTTTTATCGTGTTATGATCCTGTTTCTCACACACTATAAAATTCTGTCTCTGTGGACCTCTGGATAATAGTTCGTTGAATAATTGTCATGTGCGAATAATAGAGACATGAAGATATTAAACTCAAACATATTCAACATCAAATGAAATAGCATGTTAGATTCGCCCCAGATTCGTGGCCAGATGTGATCACTGCTGTTGGTCTCATAATTACGTATACTAGAATTACGAATTTTTAACTTTCATCAAAATATCAACTTTTCGGATGTTGGATATGATGAATATTTGTATTTGTATCAGTTTTGATGTTACCTTAGGTTGGTTATATAAAACGTCCAATTCAAATCGGAAGTAAAATCAGCATGAGAGAAATGGTCGAGGAATTTGAGACCAACTAGCGAAGTGCCGTCCCATCATACCAGAAATGAAAAAGATCATACACGCGATCACGTGCAAAATTCCTTTGAACAGAGACATGGTTGATACATTTTAGGGGTTGTTTGAGCTAACTGATTAAGAAAGATGTCAAAATAATTGTAAAACTTTGGGAAAACTTAATTTCCAAATGTTCTCTACTCAGCAAGTGTCTGCAAAGGTTTTACAAACAGATACAATTGTACAAAAACTATATAAACTGGAGGAAAATAGGATTTGAAATATCTCACTCATATTTTCCATATTACGAAGCATAATGAAAACTCGCTTAGCAAGTATGACAAAGAACTTCACAGGAAACAAATTGAATTAAGAAGTCGAGTGAGGTACACGACTGAGAAAGTGGCTCCTATGAAAACGATTCATCAACAAGACCAGCGAAGAAGCTTATCCCAATTAGCTCAATCAACAAGCTAATTGGGATGAAGCACAATACTTTCCCTCCATGAAACGAAAGTATGAAGCTACATAATCTGCAGGCAAAATGGTGTCAAAAGTGTCCTTGTCGACAATGAAAGCACAAAAAATTCTTCAAAACGTGTCTGAAGACAGAACAGATGTACCCACACCATCACAATCGTGAGCTTGGCGTCGAGTGAATAAGGATGCAGGAAAAGATTAAAAACCAGCTCAAATAACTTATTGTTCAAGAAGAATAATGCCATCACTAAATATCAAATTTTGAAGAATATATTTCGTTAAGCAAAATACCCATCTTCAATAAACTTACTTTTGCAATTTTCTCCAAATCAGAAACGTTTTTACTAATAATCGGACAAGTGCCTTTTTAAAAAGCGTACGTTGGTCCTTTCTAGAAACAAATTTATAGGCAAAAAATTGAAGTCTTTTTTGAGAAAAATTTTAATATTGTTGAAGCTTTATGTAAAGTACTCTCAGAAACGTACGTATTCCTTTCAAATTTGCAGGGTCTCAAGTTTTGCCAGATCAATCCCATAATATCAATGCTGGAGAGAACCTTATTAACGGTTCAGGCGCCGATACCCAAAGGCGGATGGACAGACAGAAAAATATTGCCGTAACAAATGCGTAGGTACCTGGAACTCACAAACATAAATTCTATCTGCACAACTTATTAGAGGAAGCAATTTGCTACGTATAAGAAACTCGAATTATCCTCGTTTTCAGTATCAAAGTTTTGTGTTAAAAAATTTCCACTGCTCTATCTTTAATATGTAAGTAGTACGTATTAAGCGAGAATGTAAAACTACATAAATATAATTTTCTCGTGTGCTAGGAGCTTCATGTAACGTACCTCAGAAATTAAAATATCTATTTCAAATTATAGTAACCGTGATATCACTCAGGTAAATCCGAGAATGTTCACTTTGGTGAAAATCCTATGTACGACTGACAATGGTAGACGAAAATAAAAAATCGACACGGGTATAACCAGCATTTTTTCTTGCAGCATAATACTTCTTTTGTGACGATTGTAAAAAATCTAAAAAAAACAATTTTATGGTGCAGAAACCATATTTTCTTGCAATAAAACTAAAAAGTAGCGGTATCATAAAGAAATGTCTGAATCTCGCAATCGCGTACTGGTTTTGCGAGTAACATTTACGTATATCGTAAAATACCGATAAATCGACAAATATCTGACAATTCTAATTATCTTTTAATAATGTTTTTATTTAAACGCAGATATTTCAATTAATATACCCGAATAAATCCAAAAGAGAATTTTAAAATCAATTGAAAGAGCTTTAGAAAGCGAGGCTATGTTTGCGACAGAAACTAATTCACGACCATCTGGATCTTGTGTCCCAATTCCCCGCCTGGAGAGAGGGACTGTAAATTATTGCGAGACTGCTGCATCAAGCGCAGAACAGCGTGCCAACGGCATCACAGACGCAATTCATTTCCCTGCACCACTAAGGAAATTCTCGTAATCGTTCAACGTATAATTAAAAACTCAAACTTATCAGCCTCGCATCGTGGTAAAGAAGCTGACATATTGTATATCTTACGAATGTTTTGAAAATAAAACTTATCGCCTGATTATTTTCAAATTTACGACTTCAAAACTTTCTGAATCTCAATTTTTTTTCTTCCTATACAACTGAAAAATGTCTTTTTGTAAAAGTATCATAAGACTGAAGGCTGGAGATGCTTGAGTAATATACACGTATACCATAGCATTCAACGAAGTGACAGATGCTGTGGACTCCTTTTTTTAAGATGAAACACGAAGTTCAATATTTATTTACGTATATCAAATTTTAACGAAAACCCGACGAATCATTTTATATTTGCTGAGAAATATGAATATTGATTTATAAGAGTCAGTTTATGTAGAAAGTGTCCACAAAAACGCCCCGATTTCAATAGTAAGCCGGCTTGTGTGCTATCCGTTTGTTTTTGTTTGTCTTCACAAGGGTATGTGTGCACGTGCAGATATGCCGGGCTCAGAGGCTTCAAAAACAAAAAAAAAAAGTATATACACACGTTAACATGTATATCTTAAAATGGTAATAAACTGAAGATATGGGAAATGAAGCTTAACAATAAAATAATCTTGAGTTTTCCAAAAGAGGGCTAATAAGAAATGTATTCATCTAGAAACATTTATACTATACTACGACTGTAATAGAAATCTGTGTTTAGTACAGGAAACAGAGGAAGTAACGTTTAAGAATTGCTTCTTGACAATAATTGATTAATGAATGATCTGGATATGCTGTATCGTCTCACTGCCTAATGTGATTTAAATGTAGTGACTTGTCACAGATGTGATTAGATGTGCCGCGGTTATCCAATCGGGAGCACCTATACCTAAAAGTAAAGTAGTAACGAAGATCTCGTTTGGATATCTGCATCCAGCTGATGATTTGTCACACATCACTATATTTAAATCGGACAATATCCTTTGTTTGACTTCCTTCAAAACTGCTGAAGCAGCAATTTCAATCTAATTACGCTGATAAACAGTTTTTTGTTGTTAATGTTTTAAAGGAACTGCCATCACTGACAATATTCAGCAAATTGCAGATAGTGGAAGGGGGATTATAACACTTTTCAAGCACTTCATGTTAAGCACCAACATTCAAATTAAACGAACTTTTGTCCCAACCTAATATGTAGAGTATACTTCGACTTAGAGTGGTATATTTGTTTTCTTTATCTTTCTTGTCTATGGGAATTAACGCGTTTAATGAAATGCAGGATTACGTTTTCTTGATTTCTGAACAAGATTGCCTGTAATACACTTAGCATCAATGAACTTCGCTGTAAAACAAAATTGTTTGGAAAACATGCTCTGGGAAATGTTCTGAAATATTAAGTAAAATACTGAGAGATCCTTTCCCCACGGAAAGTTTCAAGCAATCGTCTTTACCTTTATAACGATAACAAGTATTTTATTCGTTCGTGCTCTTACTCCACTTTTGTTTGATCTAGTATATCTCACAATTACAGATTTCTGCAAAAAGATTTCTGCAAAGAAGGCAAAAGATTAATTTTATTAAAATTTCTTTCATTGAAATTATTTAATTTATTTAGGCAGATATAGATCTGTTTCAAAATGTTTATTTGAAGATATGTTTACGTAGTAAACGATGAATATACGTTTTTATCGTGTTATTTTATAAAACACACATCAAATATTTATCGTAGAAAGAGAAATCTGATGGAGAAAGAAGAATAACAATAAGATTTTACCTTAAATTTTTAAATTCAGATTTTTGAGCAGAATAACGAAGTTCATGTTATGTTATTGTAAGGAATATCGTGAACCATGTGGAAAACTTACCATCGCAATACAGCTCAGCCCATTGCTATTGTTTCGCTACCATAGAAATGTGCTTCTGAAACAGATAAATATATTAAATAAATATTATATAGTACAATATTATTATAATATCGGACAAAAATTGGAAAATTTGAACTGGGAAAACTTTTGAACAACACTTAGTCACTTTTTATTTACATTAAGTTATTTCTCACTAGAAGTCTGAGATATTGGTAACATAACAATAATTAGTCAGCTGCTGTCTTCCACCTTGTTTGGATTGTTTTGAAAGCAACAAAAAACGTTTTTGTACATTTTTGTAACATTTTAAAAGAAATAATATTATTTCCATATCAATACATTTACACATTTGTAACATTTTAAAATAATAGTATAGATTTAGTATAGTGTATATATTATAATAGTATAAATAATAGTATAGCGTTTCTACAATGAGGTTTCAAGTTTGATCATTCGCAGTCTATCACAAGAACCTAGGACGTCTACAACACCTTGTAATCAACCCACTCAGACTAAAGAAATACTATACTCAGGAAAACAAATTTAAGCTGCTCAATGCCATGTTCAAGGTTTCTTCACTCTTAATGACTTTCTTCTGTTGCCCATTTTTTGCACTCTAGTACCAATCGTACAACTTTGTCGTTCAAGTTTTGGGGCGGCAACATTATGTGGGCGTGGGCACTGAATGAAAACTAGAGATGTGAAAGGACCCGCCTAAATAGTCTTTACCATAGTGCAAATAGTGATCTAACTGATAACGACTCATTATGTTCTCAAACCGGGAACGGTAGCTCAGTGCATCAACTGATGTCACTGCAACGCCTCTCACCGGGAGGTCCTAAGTTCGAGTCCTGACGGCGGCAGGATTTTCGACACTAGCTTTTCAGCAAGGTCGAATTCAGTCGCTGTCTGGAGGAGAATTCTAGCGGCCGGCTGCTCTGATCGGTAGTTTTCCGTGGTTTCTCGAATGCCGGAGCAGTACCCTACCAAACGGGCCACGATCCGCGCGCGAGAAATTCCGGGTCATGTGCGGAGAGGCCATTCCCTTCAGTTGCGTCGACCCTGCGGTAACGGTTTTCAGTCTTTCAAAGAGTAAACGTTTTGTTTCTGACAGCACACGCATGTATTAATTCAGAACGTGTTCACTCTCAAATCTTCTTTTGCTTTCTCTACGGTTAATAATTCAAATATTTTCTCAAATCTTGTAGTATTTAATTAATTAAAAATTAGTACCTTGCGGCGTGCAGATTTACTCGGAACATGGCTATGGGTAAATACATTGTCTCTAGGACTGAGAGGGTGTAGTCTTAAAGAGCAAATTGCGGTTTTTCGTGAGCTCCTTTGCACATTGCATCACTACATTTACCGCAGGGTCGACGCAACGGAAGGGAATGGCCTCGCCGCACATCACCCGGAATTTCTCGTTCAGATTACGGAAACCAGCAGTCGGCATGCGTCATTAAAACTCTTAATTTCTCGAAAATTTTGTTATGTAACATATGTCGATAAGCATATTTATGAACTCGTCTCTTCACGCTTGTTATGACGAGCTAAAAAAATCTATAGGGTTCCACTTAAAAAATCGAAGTTGGGTCAATATATCTGCAATAAAAAATGCAATAGAATAATATTATGCATTATCATATGTGCCCCTTGCATATAGTAGTTTTAGTGAAAACCGCATCTCAGTATCTGCAACGGTTCAGGAGAAAATTGAAGGGAACATCTTAGGTGGGCCATACGGTATTACAAGTTCAGATTCATAATGATTAAATTTTATTACCGTCTATGATGGTACACTAATTTAGTACAAAATGATATGTAACAGTAGTATTTAGACTATTATTTACTATCATACAGAGCGAGTTCGAGGAGAAAACGACGAAACGTTAAAAATTTTGCTTTTTTTGTTGTTCTGAATTTAAAATATTTTAAAATTTCTTCTTGTTTTAAATACATTCGCATGATTGATTTTGTCCAACGTTGAAGTTAAATAGTTGGTACACCGCCGAGCCCGCTATTGAGACTCTTGAGCTAAATAAACTGCCAGATTCGAAAGTATATCAGCACGTTACTGTCACTTATTTTGAAAAACGTAGAAGCAGATAATCATTTATGTGCTAACCTCATCACAGTACTTCTGAACACTGCAACATGCATTTCCTATGAAATTGCCGAGAATGCAGAGTAACGAGGAATACGCGACATGACTTGTTTACGGCTTTAGTGATCACAGATTAGGAGAAGCGGTACATGAACATCATGGACGATTTCCTAATCGTATTGAGCCGCACAAAAGCGGATATATTCAAACTTTTAGAACGTCGCGAGAAACATGTTAATTTTGTCTGACCTCCAAACGCGTCCTTTCTTCAAATTCAGAAGTGACCGCGTGAGATTTTCTTCAAAATGAAGGTCATTCAAGGACTCCCCCAACCCACATTCAACACGTGGAAATCGATTGCAAGTGCAATTTTCACACCTTAGAAATTACACTATCCAAAGTCACGTAAAGTCTCAGCTTTTCGAATTTTCTATTGTAAGAAATTTAAATATTGAGAGTTATTAGCTCTCAATATTAACATTTCTGAAGCTATTATTTAAAATTTGACATTCCTGAAGTGATTATTTAAAATAACTTCAGGAATGTCAAATTGTGCAGAGAAGACAGTTCTCACGATGTAGAATGGTGATCGTCACACTATCCAAAACAATTATTTGTGCATTAAATATATATTGATAAGTAATTCACGCGAATTAAACGTGATCACTAGGATGAGAAATACTACTGCAGAATCGTGTGAGAAACGAGATTTTTAAAGGAATGGCTGCCGTTAGCGCATGCATAAACGTCCGATTAATATACAAAAAATACAAAACAGTTACGTGAAAAGCGAAAAAGATTTTACTGATTGCAGTAATCAATCCGGGTATACATAAAAAATGTATTAATTTATTTACACGTTGACAACTTTACCAGAACAAACAAACGAAATAACAGGTTTAAATCAATACGGAATTGAAAACAATGAGAAGAGTGAGACACGAACTGTTTTAAAAGAAACCTATAAAATAGATTAGTCGCAATTTAATTTACATTTAAATAGGACCGGGACGTGGTTCTAGCTTCCTCGTCGACAGTTGCATTAAATTCAATTAAATCAGTCCAACACGTGGAGCCACACGCGCCCGTGTATTCAACCTCTATTTCCAGCGTATACCGATTCTGAATTAGTCGCGATTTATGTAGGCGCACGAACCATGCGAATTCTTATCGAGCCCTTTTCCCATTCGTAAATTGAATACCGCGCAGTCGAGGAAAACGCTTTATGCTAACCTCCCTCAACAGCCGTGGCTCCCTTGCACACCGCCACCTGCCTTTACGGGCGTATTCTGGCGTTTCCGTCTCGTCCACATTTATCAGGCCTTGCCTTTCCCTCCGCGCATTTCACCCGCCCCTTCTCTTACTCGCTCTGTCTGCCTCTCTCTCCTCATGCGGCATGTTCATTTACAAGACTCGAGGGAGTAGGTAGTAATAGCTGACTCGGCACGAGATCTGTCGAACGTTGGCAGTTCATGTCTTCCCTGTTCCGCACAGCGAACCCTTGCATAAAGGAGATCTATCTCTAAATAAATAATAACTTTGCGAACAGGATACACGGCATGGATCCAACCTCTACTAGAGCTAGGGACGTATTGAGTTGGTTCATGCGGAATATTCGCATTCCACGGTTTCAAGAATTCATTAGACGTGCAGAAAATCATTCAGAATTTCCTTAAAATTTCTTTCAATTTTTGTTAATACCTAATCCTTTTCGTTTTAATAAATACAATAATGTACACCTGTAGAGAATGTTCAGAAAAAATGTGAGATCTAAGTCAATTACAAAAATTATACGATAAAAAGTATCTGAAGACAATGAAAAGTTTGAGAGCTGAACACAAGCTTTTTTTAAAATTAGTTTTCAATACCGTATGTACACAATCAACCAATCTCTCACGGCTTAGTTTGCACACAATTCGTGTTCGATGAATACAATCTAGGTTACGTAAACAAACGAATTCGAATGCAATGAACAACCAGAGCGTATCTCTCTAACGTTCATAAACATTTGGTCGGAACCATATTAATCGGATGCGAAGTAATTAAAGTGATTTGCTTGAGTCAAGAACTTGAGTATCGATCTAGTTTTCAAATAACACAGAGTGGTTCTAAATTAGTTACTTATAAGTAACATTAACACTGAGGATTTACTTATTTCAAATGATTTATTCTCAGTTAACAGAATGAGAGTTCATCAAGTTAGTTACTACAAATGTTCAATATGGCTTCCCTTTGTAATATGTCAGATATTCCATCTGTACGAAATTTCTTTCGAGATGCGTGAGAGTATCTACTTCAGCCAGCGCAATATAGAAACGTTGGCAAAACTCATCGATAGTTGAAGAAAATGGAGGGATATACACCTTAAATGTAACATATTTCCACAGACAAAAGTCTAAGGACGTTACATCAGGAGATTGCGGTGGCCAATCTATGTTCTCATCTCGTCGTCCAGTTCATACAGTAACAGTGCGAGATAGATACGCAGTGACTTCTCGGTTGTAATGTGAAGGGGTTTCCATCTTGCTGGAAAATTATTTCACTCATGACCTCTTGAAGTTGTGACATCAAGTCCATCTACGACATTCCTAGGTATGTAATTACCGTTAAAGTCTGCTCATTGATAAAAGGGTCGATAAACTTTGACAGAACTCAATGCACAAAAAAAATTCAGTTTTCGTGAAACGCTGAATGATGCAAGATCCGTTGGTTTCTGTGTGGCAAATATCCGCACATTGTGGCGGTTAATGGTACCACTAATATGAAACTCGGCCTCATCACTGGACACAATATTTTCGAGAAAATTAGTATAACCACAAGCAACACATTTCACGTTCTACACCGGTATACGACTTCATTACAAATGCGGTGTCACTGTTCCCGCCAAACGAGTAACTGGAGATAAATATGGCGGTGTATGATTAAAACTTTAGAATACGGCGAGTTTTGAAGAGCACCGGATAAATAACAGTCAATGGTTCAGAAATTATTTCATGTTACTTAAGGTAACTAATTTAGAATCACTCCGTATATTTGTGATATTATTTTAATAGTCATTCTTCACTCCTTTGAAAATATTGGAACAATCCTTAGATTTTGGTTAGGATAAAAAGAAATTCCTGCCAAAGTTTCGTTTTTATATTGCGTTCATTAGATCTACAATAAAACAATACAGATAAAACAAATTGCAATTAACAACTAAAGTAGATACTAACAGTTCTTTGCTCCGGTTTATTTGATTTGATTCCTTTTCGTCTCGGAAAACACATAGTGAAACTGTGTGTGACTTACAGGGGAGAAATATAATCTGCGCACATTATCTTGAGCTCCAGAATCCTTGCACCAACATTTTAGTATAAATGGCTGAATGATGATTAAAAGTACTAATAAAGCGAGGTTAGCAACCTTTGAAAACTATACGTTTTCGTTTCGGAGTTATAGAAAATCTATTTGCGTCGGTAAACGAAATACAGAATTGATTCTACAGTATTGGTAATAAAATAATAATCTACATCACTTTTATCAGCGTACATAGCTCTATCTGAGAAAAAAAATTAAAGGAAATATTTGGGGCGTTTTTGACAAAAAAATATAAATTGTCCTTACTTCAAATAAAAATTACGCAAACATTACTCGTGTTTTCAAAAACTTGTACATGATCATTTCTAAGGATTAAATTTTTTTAATAAATTTTATTTACGAAAAATATCCATGATCAATTCGGTGCTTTTGAAATGTGTTTTTGCAATTTTCAAAAATACGGGGATTTCAGTAAAAAATGAGACCTCCACTTTTATAACTGTGCCTTCTTCTATTCGAGGAACAAATTTAAACAAAAAATTGGAGATCTTTACGAAAAGTTTGAAAAATAATGACTTTTGTTATTACATTTCCCTGAACATCAAAATTTCCGCTTGAAATCTGCAGTGGCTCGCGTTCGACCAGATTGACCAGGAAATATCAATATTGGAGTAACTCGTTAGAACGATTTTGGCGCAAGCGGTTGCTGTAGACGGACAAAAGGACGGACGGAAGTTTTTTTTTCAACAAATTTTGCAGTAACAAGAACTCACAAATCGTGGATTCTGACCACGCAATGTGAAACGCCCTGTAACAAAGAAATTTATTACATAACAATATGTAAGCTTTTTTTCGCTTTCACAGCTCCACGATACGAGTTTTTCTGTCGGAAAATAGTCGTTTTCTGCCACAATATTACAGTACTTCCTCAATGCCATGGAAGTAATACGTGTCATAGACACTGTACAAGAAAAACATAAAATAATAATAATAACATAAAATAAAAATTAATTTATTTTGACCGAAATCGTTTTCAATACTGCGTTAACATGTAATATATTTATGCAGTGTAACAATTCATGTATGAAGAATACCAACACAATTCTTCTTCCAAAACACAACACGTGAACAGAAAATATATAATGATAGGAAGTCTCTTCCTTGGAGAAGTACTGTTGAATGACGTCAGCTGTCTCGAAGCATTAACACGCTGAGTATGAGAATTTGCTCGGTTCGCGCAGTGTGAGAAAAGGCCGAATAACACAATCAAGTATTTGCATTTTCAGTCAAATTCGAAACACTATCAGTATTTCAGAAATGCTTCCAAATTCCTGTGTATGTAACGAAACCATGGACACGTCTTAAATGCCGGGAAACTGTACAGTTTTTTTCAATTTCTGCGTGCACTGAAAATTATTAATATAGATGTTCTAGTATTTGCCCGAATTTCTGAGTGTCTAACAAAATTATGGACAACTTTTATATGGATAAACGTAGCTTAGTTCCCACTCAACTTCTGCGAGCATTTGAAATTAGTAATGTAGTAGATAAATATAAACTACTGAATTATGCGTAACATACATAACTTACATGCCTCAAACAGAGTTTTTAAGTTAAAGAAATAAAGCAATTGTTGCAGGAGTGGGTCGAAAAAACGAACATTTTAAATTTTAGACATCTCTTCAGTGTTAATAAAAATCAGATTATACTATGTTGAGAAGAGCACTTTCTTCTATGAGAGCACCAAGAGCGATGACTCCTAGGTTCGAGTCCCGACGGTGGGAAGATTTTCTATTCTAGGTAGATAGGTAGGTCGCATTCAGGCTCTCTGAATGGGAGTTTTATCGTCCGGTAGTTTTTACGTGGTTCCTTTAATCAATACCCGGCGAATGCCGGAGCCGTATCCTGAAAAGAAGGGGTAAGGACGGCGCGTGATCTCTTTTTTGACTTATCGTCACCCCTTGCTTACACACACACTAACTAGCACTATACTACCACATATGCCGAGAGACTAGTCAGGAGCTTAGCGCTTGACTCGGCTGCGGGTGGTGCCCTGCTGATGGGAGATATCTGATTGAGGAAAACCACAATAGCCGAGCAATAGCACAATAGGTCGGCGTCGGTTCTCACCATATGGCTGAGGAATGTCACCGCCACCTGGCGTGGAAAAGAATTGAACTGCACTTACGGGAATAATTTACCTTAGAAGTTGGCGAATCAGGAAACACTAATCAATCAAGCAATCTGTACGAGCAAAGAATGAAGGAAAAATAATTGAGTAAATGTTGAAAATGTCCAAGAAGCTTCATGTAAAATTCTTATAATGTTAAAAAGGTTATTTCAAATAGGCAAGGTCTGAAGATTGGCTGGAAGACTCAAGAAATATTAATTATGGTTAAAAACCTACGTATGATTAAGGTTCGTACAATTCACAGACAAAAGAGACTTTTCAGATAAAAGAAACCGTCAAAAGTGTACTTCTGTCAAAATATCGACATCAATTACCTGTGTTTTACATGAATTTCTCTATATTTCGTATAAACCTATTATAGTATTATACGATAAATAAAATGAAATACGGTTAACCCGGGTTTGCACGAACTCGATTAATACGAATTTTGCCCTAACACGAACAAGACTTGGGTTACGGCAAGGGATAACGGTAATATGCACATTTATAAAAATCGGATTTCACGAATTTTTTTAACACGATCTCCGATAATTTCGGCCCCTTGTACTGTACTTACACATGAATAATACCGCACGGATGAACATCGATGGTATGATTAAATGATTACAGCTTTTTTCTAAGTCAAAATTTGTTTGTGAAAGAAACAAACATCCTGGAGGAGAGTCTGCTGTGTACGTAAAAGACAATCCATCATCACTCTACACTTATCTCATTCATCATCCTGCTACCTTATGAAAGAGCTGAGTACGAATGGAAACCGGAATCCACTCCAACTTCAAAGACTAATGTAGTTCTTTCTTAGAAGTCAAATAACGGCTTATGGATTATTACCTAATATCCCCCATTTTGATTTAATTTCTTATAAAACTGATTCTGCATTCTTTTTAGATTTCTTTCATGTCTCTCCAATCAATATTGTTGTAGATGAAGGGTTTACGAAAGAATGAGGTGGCTGCAAGAAACAAAGCATAGAATCTTATGAATGGGAATCTCATTAATAAAAATTAATAAAGATTTTTATAGGAATTGATTGCATAAATTATACCGGTTCCTGTAATACCACCAAAGTATGTGAAAAATACATGTACTGTGTACTTGGTTCGGCCGGCTAGTCAATTTTCTTGAAGACATTTCTACTCCATCTTTTTTTATAAAATTTGGTTTTGCACACTCGCTGTTCATTAATAAACATTGCGCTAGAAGCGAGTGCGGTTAGGTTATTGAGCACAAATGGAAGAAACCACAATATTTTCCACCGGCATTGAACAGTGAAAGGTACGATACCCAACGAGATTCTTAAATTTTACTTGCTTTTTTAAATAAAACTAAACGGAGAAGTTTCACGCTAAAAATATACTCAATTATGTAAATCAAGTCATAGTGAACAATTTAAAAATAAAAATTTGAAGGAATAAACCGGAAGAGGAGAGGCATTTTGGAATAAATAATTTATTTTACTATTTTGTATAATTATTATTTGTTGATTGTGGATGAATTCGTGTGTAAAATGTAATGTTTGTTTTATAAGTAACCTTTTATTTGAAATTCAACTAAATGTTGTAAAACATTATTCAGAGGTTGCGATGTATAAGAAAACGTCCATAGACTGCACTTCTCCCCCATACACTTTTTAATGTTTTCTGTTAAATACATAACACTAATGCAACGATGTATTCCTCTCTAGACAATTAAAACACATTACACACAGGATGTACGAGCATAGAATAAAAACGAGGGTTTTACGGATTAAAATTACACATCGTATATATTATTTCTAAAACATGTGGAATTGGTTTGCTGTCTGGAAGAGAATTCTATCAACCGTTTGCTCTGATCGGTAGCTTTCGTGGTTTCACCGATTAACACCAGGCGAATGCCGGAGCGTTACATTAACACATGGGACACGGACACCGCGCAATTTATCCTTCCTCTTCCTTCTTCTGTCCTCAACCCTTAGTTACACACACACACAGACACACACACATACTTACATGCACTACACTATCACGCATGACGGGAGCTTAGAGGATGTCCCGGCTGGGACTATGCCCCACTGATGAAAGTTACCTTGTTGGGGAAAACACTGCGAACCTGCGTGTAGGTCGGCGCCAGATCTCGCCATCCAGCGGGGCAAGATCACCGCTACCTCTCACGATAAAAACACGCGCCACACTTACGAGTTACATTAGCAATTAACGCGCCCGGATTCACTAATCGATCAATATAAAATGTATGAAGTAAACATGGGTTTTCCGAATGAATTAGTAAATATTAGCAAATGATGTGTTGTTTGAAAGCTGGAGGTCCCTGGTAACTGATCGTATATCTTACATTTTAATTTGTGTAAACAATAATATGGTAAAAATTGAAATGTGCACATCAAGCGCAACCTGACGGAGATGTATGGAACCAGTTCTGGTGGTAACAGAGAAGCGAAGTGGCAGCACAACTTTTGTGCGAGGCCTCTACGCAGCGTTCATTGTGCTTTTCACAGCAATTTGCGCTTTTCAATGTGTGATTTCACTACGCTTCTGAATTGGTAAGTAATTTTGACGGTGATCGTAGCGGTCATGGCATGTAAAGGTGGGGAGAAGCGAGGGGCAGCACACGAG
The DNA here is from genome assembly GCA_011170035.1 of Teleogryllus occipitalis. Taxonomy (NCBI): domain Eukaryota; kingdom Metazoa; phylum Arthropoda; class Insecta; order Orthoptera; family Gryllidae; genus Teleogryllus; species Teleogryllus occipitalis. The sequence continues at coordinate 35,103 of BLKR01014776.1, read as the reverse complement.
GACGGGGGAAAGGAGCAGGTTGGGTTTGGGTATTTTGGCGTAAGGGGAAGCCGCGACGGGTCAGGCCGGGAAAGGGCAGGGTGAGGAAGGGATGGGAGGATGAGAAAGGGAGTGACATGTATGGGTAGTGCTAGGTAGGGAGGAGAAGAATGGGGACGAGCGAGGAAGGACGAGGCAAGATGGGGAATGGGAATAGGGGATATTTATTACCTTAAATATTATTTCAGTTGTTTATTTTCTGCCGCTTGCGGTTATAAACCGTAAACTGTCTTACATTATATTTGGTAACAGAGACACTATCACGCAATTGTTCAATGTGTGATTACACCGCTACCTCTAAAGAAGTATGTAACGTATCACACGGACACGTTAAAAATTCTATTGAAACCACTATTCAAAAGTTTAAAAATTTATATATTGTTTCACATTTTGATGTGAATGTTTTTGTGTGATGCTCGTCTTTATTCATAAAACACAGTTTTTCACTTGGAAAAAAAGAAAAAATTAAAAAATATTGGCTGGTTACATTTCAGAAGCAAGTTTTGGGTAGTATTCTCGTTCGCTTCAGCGCTCTGCCCTCGAACGCGGCATGTCCGTTCAGTCCTATACTCCAATTTAAACGTAGTGGTTTCAAGGTCACGGTCATTTGGCTTTATAAGTAATTTTACATTATTTGAGGCTTTTGTTAGTTGTTTTCTATCCTTAGCTTTCTCTCAATATTTTTGGCAAATCATTACATTTAAGATGGAATATCTTCATTTTTCATTGGAAAATCTTTTTTTATTTACAAATGTCTTGATTTTAAAAAGTTAAAATTACGAACTGAAATAATATCTGAGAGTATACCCCTTTGATTCAGATGGAGCAGTAGAGACAGAAAGGTCGTGGATTCGCCTACTAAGTCAAACATTCTTCACTGACGGTATTAAAAAATATATATAGAAACAGGTGATCGATTGCAAAATGTTTAATTAAAACCAACCGATGGCATGGAAATGCCAATTTATTATAGAAGATTATCAGGATAATTTATCTACGAAGAGGTATCACGTCATGAGCGGCGATGGGAGTTTGTATCTTTCTTGAGTAGATCTGTGTCGTGTATAATATATTTTTTGTATACCATCATTACAAACGACCTTTTCTGATGCACGAAATCGTTCATAATCGGCCATTTTACGGAACAAATGATGACGTATTAACACTTTACGGGACGGATAGTTGCGTCATCACACATTCAGCCAATCGCAGCGAGAGAATCGTGGGCAGGTAGAGGTAAATTGAACAGCGGACTACCGTTTTCTCGTACAGATGGCAAATACCCGAGACGTCACAAAAAGTTGTTTCGCAAAATTAAGTTTAATTATTAATAAAAAATAAAATTACAATGCAATTATATTGCAATTAGAATGCAAAATAAAATTGAAATGCTGTTATACAAAAAGTAGCGAATGAGATTCGTTTATAATGTTGCTTTTTTGCATCCATACAAATATGAAAACTCGCTTCTAACGTGGCTCGTTTTCAAAATATGTACTCATGCAATACAGATTATCATTATAATCGAATTGCATTAACTATTAATATTTTATTTTATGGTAACGACTAGTAAAATATAAAATAAAGAAGTGTGTTAGGTTACGTAAATCAAATAGTTTGCTGCGCCTTCAACAGAAGCGCGTGCGCCGGTGCTCTGACCACGAGAGTAGATTAACTGTTTTGATAGTTGCTATCAATCGGAGGTGATAAATAGGTACAGTGACAGCATATTATTGGCCGTTGTGAACGGTCTTTAATCTTACGAATGAAAATAAAATAATGATGTAAATCAAGAACAAAAATTGTCGAAACTTAACCAATACACCAGCGTTCATACATATTCTCTAATAAGAATTTAAAGGAACTACGTTTAGCACTCCATCGTATTTGTTTCTTTACTTACCGAGTGGTCAATTTAAATTAAGAACGTCTAAAGAAATGAAAGCGTCTCTAAAAAAAAGGTGTAAATTAAAAAGTAAATATTTGCCGAATGACAAATATCTGTGCTAGATCCAGCTCACTTCTATTGGCCATATTAGGCGGATGGGTGGTTAATACCAATCTATTGAATAAAAATCCTTTTTCATTGCAGATTCGGATTTTCGAAAACAAAGTCATTTTTTATTTCAAGATTTTTTTCCGTTTCGGTTTAAAACTAAAACCAAATCCCCATATTTTTCATTTGGAACCAGCAACGATTCATTCGATTAGATATTTGCGGTAAACAAAAGGAATTTCGTATTAGTCCAAAATTACGAGGGAAAAATAAATTTCATGCGTTTTTTCATGATCGAAGAAAAGGAATATATAATGCAAAAAGAAGTAGAACCAACATCTTAAGCACTTATTTGCTTTACAATCGTTTGATAACGCTGTTCTTTGTTCCTTAATTGAAACATAAATATAAGATTTGCAATTAATGCAATTTTAAGTTTCTTAAAAAGTGTACTAATGCCAATGTACTAAAATATATTACAACTAATAACATAGGTTAGGCGTTTAAACTTGAACAGTTAGTTATTTTTTAAACATAATTTAAGTGCCTGTCCAGGGAAGGCAATCCATGTCAATGCGATCACTTCGCGTGCTAAGTAAAAAGGTGCTCAATATGAATCATCATAGCTATCATGATCTACAATAATTTTATAAAAAAATCACCAATAAACGTTGCAGAAGGTGTTTACATGAAACAGCACAAACTTTCTTAAATTTCTACATTCCCTCAAGCAATAAATCTTACTTGTCAAATCTGGGAAGAAAAGAAACAAAAAACCTATCTTCTAATTTTGGTGTGATTCCTAATACCACATTGAAGTATCGTCTTCAGCCTGCAATCAGTAAAACACTCTGGTTTAAAAGTAATTTTTCACACGAACATGAAAGAAATCATATACAGAGCTGGATGGAACAAAATTGCCGATAAGCGGTCTTCATCGATCGCATCATCCACGACGGCCGCGGTATAATACCGGCCAGCAATCTCCTTCAAGAGCCCCACGGATGGCGCGACTGGGTGGCTCCGACGAGGCGGACGGGGGCGTTAGAATGGGCGCACTCACTTATCGTCGGCCGAAAGCTTAAGGTGACGCGCTGCGACCTAGTGCGAAGCCATCTGGGCTATCGGCAGAGGCTGGAAGCAGCTGGCCCGCTGCCGCCGCTTCCGACCCCGCCGATTTCCAACGCCGCCTTGATCAACGCCGCCTCGAACAACGCCCCCCAAACAACGCCCCCCACGCACAACGTCCCTTCAAACAACGTCCCTTCAAACAACGTCCCTTCAAACAACGCCCCCTCAAACAACGTCCCTTCAAACAACGCCCCCTACGCACAACGTCCCTTCAAACAACGCCCCCCACGCACAACGTCCCTTCAAACAACGCCCCCCACGCACAACGTCCCTTCAAAGAACGCCCCCTCAAACAACGCATCTGCCTACTCCTCCTCCAACCCTCCGCATCCGCCAACGCCGCGCCGTCACCGACACCACAGCCTTCAGAACCGCCAACTCCTCTGATCCCGCCACCTCCAACCCAACCACCTCCAACCTTCTTCTCTTCTTTTTGATCATCCTCCTCCTTTGTCTCCTCCTCCTCCTCCGTCTTCTCTTCCTCCGTCTCCTCCACATTCGTCTCCTCCTTCATCTTTTCATCCTCCTCCACCGTCTTCTCCTCCTCCACCGTCTTCTCCTCTTCCTCCATCGTCTCCTCCCCCATCGTCTCATCCCCCATCGTCTCCTCCACCGTCTCATCCTCCACCTCCACCATCTCTTCCTCCTCCGTCTCCTCTTCCTCCTCCATCTCCTCGGCCACCGTCTTCTCCTTCGCCACCGCCGCCACCTCCTCCTCCCCCGCCTCTTCCTCTGCATCCACGTACCACATCCCTCCTGTTTTGCCGTTACCCCTGCTCTGTCGCCGGGCCTAAAGCATGGCAGCTGCTGTGCCAGCGCTTCCGCCGGCCCCGAGCAGATGGGGCGCGGAGGTGAAAAAGGCCCGCGGTAACGCCGGTATCTGAGCTAAGCCCCCTGCTAACCTTTGTCGCAACAGCGGCGACCGCCTTGCGTGCCCGCTTTGCCGCCCGGTTGGCGCTGCTCCCCGGGACTGTATTCGGGGTGGCTTATCCGCACCACTAGGCTTCGTCGGCGGGGGAGGGGTCCCGTTGCCTCCCGTGCCCCGCCTCTTCCTGCCCTGCCCCGCCGCGCCCCGCCGCCGACGCTAAGCCTTATGTATTGCGCGGAGCCGGCCCTGGATAAGGAGCCGCTCCGGCATCGGCCCGCCGGCGCCCAAGAGGGTCGAAAGAAAACCGGGCCCTGCATCCGATACCCGATCGATACCATTAATAATATCGGAAGCAACGTCCCAGATGGCGCTGGAATCTTACGTTGCGAGCCACATTGGAAGCCGCACACCTAGAATCTCAAGAAACGCTTCTATCGCGCTCCGTTTCTGAAGAGTGCGGTTGTATTTATGGACGAGCGAGGGCGACTTTAAGACACACTGGTCAGCAATGGTTCGCTCGATCGCTCTCGTTAGACTTGTGACACTGTCAGAGTATGTACAAAGGATGTAGCAGTCGATAAAAATGATTTAGCGTCTTTCAGGAAGGTGCTTAGGTATAAAACATTAACAAATATAATTTATTAACATCAACAAAAAATATACTATTCAATTATTCATTATTATAGCAACAACATATAACTGTCAGTGGAATATTAAAGAGGTCAAACTATTTTAAATTGATAAATACGTGGATAAAATAAATACGACATTTGAATTATTGCAGAAAAAAGTTTTGCAATGAGACAAAGGCTATTTAATAGTGCAAAAAATCCATGTCGAGATTTTGACGAAAATACAAATTTTGAAGGTCCCTGATACCGAAAATTTGTTTTCATCAAAACGTTCATCCGTCAGTCCCACGAATTTCTCGGCCACATTAGTTAAAAGAGAGAGCTCGATTTCATTTATGAAATCTGTTTCCGCGTAATTTGGTGTGAAAAAGGAACAATCAAAAATTAAAAATACATATTTTCCGAGTTGCTGCTCCAAAAATTTGTTTCAAATGATTTGTTCGATTAGAGCAAAGTTCAAATAATAATATGGCAACGGTTCGATTTTCATTGAAGCATTTCAAATTTTGAAAATTGCGGCAATTCAAACTTTGAAGTTCAAGCAATTTTTTTTGAGAGCTGAGAATATTCACAGACGCTTGTGTGGGGTTGTGTCGATCCAACGCGAAATAAGCCGTAGCTCGCTGCGAAAACATGCAATCAGTTCGAAAGTGAGAGATGTTTGCAAGGGTTCAACAACAAAACCGTTACAAATAATACGAAAAAATATGTGCTGCTCAGCAGCAGTTCCTTTAAACGTTTTCTTCTAATCGAGAAAATACGCTTATAAATGTGTAGTTACTTCTATTGTCATTAAAATATCAATTTTGAAAATATCAAAACTTCAAAATAGTAAAACTTTCGGTCGTTTCAAAGGGATATTTTGACTTTTGTGGGGACTTTACATCAAGCCTCAAAAAAATTCCAACATTTTGTAAACAATGGCTCCAATTAGATTTATTACACTTTGTCCTCGAAGGATTTCAAATTGGGATCACAATTTTTTACTCCAATGGATAGTTATTTTATTGGTAACTATATTATCTTTACGTGAAATCTAGTAGGTAATGCTCCTGGTATCAACTATATTCAATGAACTTACATGTTCCCTTTCTGAACTTATGTTGTGCCCGCTTTTTCCTAATACACATCTATTTCTGGTTTTCTTATGAAAAGAAGCGCTGTCTCCTAAATTATATCTACCTCTGTGATCTGTACAAATCCCTTGAGTGTTGGCACACAAATCTCAACTCAAAGAGAGGCAGAAATGAAGAGTGCATTTGCTATTCAACACGACCATTCCTTTTCTTTACACCCTACATTGCAAACGGAGCTCTATTCATTATTTCTAACCACAGAGGCGACAAAACTCCATTTATGTCGTTGGGTGCGACAACAGAAGCTCAAATGCAATACAGTGGAAGACCACACATCCATTTTGTTATTACCCATGGCATTGAGTCAAGTTTTGTGCTACAAACAACATTGTACTTTTATATTTCCGCGGTTTCATTATCGTTTTTCATCATATTTGAATATATTTGAAATATTCAACATATTTGAATATTTCAATATAAAGAAGTATATAAACATTTTCAAGATATTAACAGAATATTCCATAAAACCCAATTATTATCGCAGTTTGAAAATAATTCAGAACAACAGTCTTTCAATATATTAAAGGAACTATTTAGAAACTGGAAGTTGGTATGGCAGGTAGACAAATGAAAGGACGGCGGGGATCAATAACAAACAAAAGGATGGATGGGTGAACAAACAAAAGGGCGAACAATCTAAAGAATAAAGAGGCAGATGAACGATAATCATACGGACAAACGAACCTACACTTGACAGGCGAATTACGGGTACGATTACGAAGTACGGGCAGTCGGCTTGTCATTGGGTGGAAGGCATGACTAAATGAAGGGCGAACGAAGGCAGTTCAACATAGACGACGGAATAACTGATGGACGGAGAGGCGAAATACAAATAGCTTCCTTTCTCTATCGATCCATTTGGAACAGGTAGTTTCATCAAAATATCTATAACAAATTTTTAAATAATTGCAGGAATTTCTATATTTCAAGTTACACGAAAGCATGCATAGCCGGTCAAATGAAGACTTAATTGTAACTACCTATGCAACACTCTCTTTCCCTGTGTGTGAATATAACGACGTTTCCGAATTTCTCGTGTTTGTGTTCAGAGTCGCTGTAGAGTTTGCAGAAACAATGTAAACTGACGAGTTCCCTTTACAATGCTGTAGAGCATGTTCTCGTCGAGCGTAGAAACTCGAATTACGAAGGATGAATTGCCAGGGGCATGTAAAGTGTCAAGTTAGCATTTGCCCGTAATTAATGAGGAACACACCGGCTGTGAACGTCATCTGGTCTGGTAAGTCCGAAGTACGTTACTGAGACCTCGCTTCTCCGTTTCCACGGAAAGGTCTTGGCCATGCTTAAATATGTCCTCCATCATAACACAGAGAATCCAAGTTTAAGAGAAGTGGAATCAGTAAATATGAGTCTGCAGACAAGTCGGTAAATAGCAGTGTTGATATCACTACCTTAATTAAATGACCTACGTTTGTATTAACTTTCGCAAACTTTAAATGAAACGGAACAAAAGCAGTTGCTGACATGCACCAATGTGACTTTTGAATTTTCGGCTTTAAAGACATACATTTTTAAAACGGTGCAGAATAGTGCTCGGAGATAAGACACCTACATGCAAGAAGATCACTTCCGAAGGGTTTTGTTTTGTTACTCAATTAATATGAATGTTGAGAATATTCTAATTTGAATAAAATGGGTTTTCATATCTGTCATGTAAAATGTATAAGCTTTACTTATAAACTGGTTATTACCGTCACAATAATGTACTATTTGTTACATTTACGGAGTTGCTTTTGCATCTAACACATTAATACTTGATGTAGAGTTGTGCAACTAACCTATTGATGTTCGGTGGGAAGTTGGGCATTTCGCATATTTGTGGGATGCCTCCCTCTGCTTCTATTGTTCTACCACTCAATTGTCTCGTGGCAAGTTACGAGTCTAGAAATGAGGGTACTGATAAACGCTTCAGATAATGGATTTAAACCAGATATCATTACAATGGCTTTCCGTTTACATGATGTGGCATTTGAATCGAAACAAAACAACAAGTATACTAAACATTATAATCATTAATTTCATAATAAATATTTCTATTTATGTACTATCAAAATGTCTTAAACAAATCCTTTTTAGTTTCCAAGAATCAGATGCTTCAAACTACAATCCATTCATGAACAATGTTACAAAAGGAGACCCATCAGTGTTATTAGCATTACAAATGATGAAAGAGACTCAAATTGCTTATCACAGATCAAACAATTTTGATATTCAATTAAATTACGGGGGTGACCTATAGCTACCAAATCGTGTTCTCACAAAATACAGTAATTTTCTAGAATCAGATATACGTAATAAGAGATGAATACAGCCTTGTCTCCTGCACATATATTATACAGTTTTCATATCCACCATCGACCCAGATTTATGGTATCGCAGTGAGATATTAGTTTATTATAGAGATCAATGCTGTCCCATTGAACTCTGTGAAACTATTGACGTTTGTCCAAGAGAAACCATTCTGTCAACCCACTGTTTTTTGGTCGATAAGTTGGACACATTTAATTTACTTTTGTGTTTTTTAATCATAGGAGGCGGCTGTTTCACATTCGAACATTTTAACACATTTTAAATATAAATCATTGATATTTTCTCATGTTTTCAAAATATGCTATTATATAAAAAACTAATTTAGTATCGAATCATTTCTCTTGAATGAATGTCTTGAAATCTTTTCCTTTTTACTTCGTCGCTCTTACTTCGTAAGAAAAGAAAGTATTGTAATGGTGTGTCAGAAAACGACGAATTTGCCGAACTTTTATTGCCGGCCCGGATAACTAAGTAGTTTACAACAGTAGTACAGTAGTAACATAAGTACAACTATATATATATATATATATATATATATATATATATATATATATATATATATATATATATATATATATATATATTCCCGCACTAATTTTAAATTCGCAATTTTCAAAAATACGGAGAGTTCAACGAAAATAATTTTTGAGCCATTCTTTTAAACGTTCCTAGTCCTATACATGGAAGATATTGGAAGAAAAAATGTGGAACAGTTTTCAGAAAGTCTCCGGAAATGAGACTACCACCAATTTTTATCGTTTATAATACAAACGAGAAGAAAATTTAAAATAATAACTTTCAGACGAAAAATCAGGATTTTCAACGAATATGAGACCTGCGCTATTCTCCTAAACGTCCTTCACACTACTTAACAACAAAATTTCATAAAAAACAATAGAGGCATTTTTTGAAAATTTGGAAAATATCCCAAGGACTTCATGTAAAATACCCCCCAAAATTAAAATATCGGATTCAAATTCAAAGGGCCGCAACATCAGCCACATCAATTGGGAAATATCAATTTGGGAGAAAATCAGCTGAACGGTTTAGCCACTAGTGCTGTTCTCAGACGGACAGACGGATGGACGGACGGACAGACGCACGGACAGACAGATGTTTTGCCGTCATTCGATTTTTCGGTATCAAGGACCCACAACACATGGATTCTGCCATCACCACTTGATAGAGGATTATTTCACTCTATTTAGCAACTGTATTTATCCTCTTTTCCGTTACCAGGGCTCTGTAATAAAAGTTTTTCTGCCGTAAATTTGCCCTTTTTGGCGCAGCATTGTAAAATTTTCCCTCTACTGTTGGAGGACAGTAAAAATTGTTTAAAACATTTAAAAATCAGCTATATTTCACGCAAAATTCCGTGAAAGCTACTCTATTTTCGAAAAATTGACCAGATGCAGTGACTCAGTGAATCAACTAATGTCACTGAAGTGCCTCTCATCGGGGAGGTCCTAGGTTCGAGTCCTGACGGTGGCAGGATTTTTGACACTAGCTTTCCAGCTAGGTCGAAAATTGCAATTGGCTGTCTGGAGGAGAATCCTAGCGGCCGGCTGCCCTGATCGGTAGTTGTCCGTGGTTTCTCCGATCAACACCAGGCGAATGTCGGAGCAGTACCCTAACAAACGGGCCACAGATCGCGCGCGAATATTTCCTTCTTCTTCCTTGTCCTATCCTAACCCCTTAGACACATTCTTACACTAACATGCACTACACTACACTACCACACATGCCGGGAGACCGGTCGGGGACTTAGAAATTGTCCCGGATGGGGCGGTGCCCCGCTGGTAGGAGATACCTGGTTGAAGGAAAACCCCGCTAGTTGACGGCAGTTCAGCGCCGGATCTCGCCATTTAGTGGGGGAAGGCCACCGCCCGATGAAAAACAAGCACTACACTTGCGGAAATAATGACCTCGGTAGTTGACGCGCCCGGAATCGCTAACAATCAATCAATCAATCTAAAAATTGTAGATGTCCTTATTTCAAGATGTCTTTAAAAAACAGATTTCATTCACGATAAATCTCTCTCATCAATATTGTAGTTGTAGGAAGACGCCGGAAAAATATGAATTTACGCAATGTTCGGGAAATCAGTGATTTCAACGAAAATGAGACCAGCACCATTCTCTTTAGCGTCCTTTACGCTATCTCCGAGGACAAATTTAATGAACAAAGTTAGTACCATTTTTGAGAGAATTTAGAAAATGTTGAGGCTTCATGTAAAATACCCTAAAAATCAAAATATCCATTTCAAACTAAAGAGGGCCTCGAGTTCATTTAAATCGATCGGGGAATAAAAAATTGTTTCTGTACTTAGCTTCTTAAATCTGTTAATCTTTTTGGACTGAATTTAACTTGGTTACGTTTATTATTAACAACAAAATTGGAGGTCACCCTTGGTTTTGGCTCTTTGATAAATACGTTAATGTTTGTAATGTTGGCTACAAATATTAGTAGAATTTTTTGGTCTTGATTGCCTGAATACTAATGTTCTCTTTAAAGTAATAGAATCTATTGTCTTCTTGGTTAAATGGTAAGTCACAAAATGTACTGAATCTGTTGTTTACGGTTATATTATAACCAATTTTATTTGGTTTGTCTGATAATGCACTATCGTGATTGATATCACCACTTTTCTTTTTTAGCCTTGGGTATCAGATTCCACTCACATACCTTTTTCATTAAGTGCCGTTGCTTAGTAGTTGGTGTTTGTGCGTGGCTGGTATGGTCGCTGGGTTGTAAAGTGCTGAGTAGTGGCTGTCCTCGCTACCACTTTGGTTGACGACACGTCTGGCAGTGACACGTCCATGGTTTCGCCGTTTGATACGATGAATTGTTCAACAGACTGTTCCGTTGAAGGTGCGATTTCAGTGACATTCATTGACGATTGGGGCTTGCCTGATAGCCTGCTCCATTGATGAGGTGATATCAGCATATATATTTAAAGTAACAGTGAACACTAATGAATTATCCATCGCTGAATGCAACACGGCACATCTAGTAACTGTAGAACAGCCGAGCTTCACGATATCAAACCGCTCTATTTGAAGGCTCGTTTGTGATTGGGCCTTCCAACTGGAGAGCTGAACAACCGATATGAATAGCACTCACAAATCGGCTCTGACATGGTCTTGAAGATGAAGGTGTAAACAAACCAAATTCTCCCTTACTGCTCATTTCCAGGTTCATTCCACGTCGGTGACAATGTGCTTTCCCAACTACTTCATTATTCGTTACATCTAACTGAACCAACGTAACTTCATTGTTCCTGGTCACTAACGGAAAGGGAGAAAAAATGTAATAAAAATATATCAAAGGAAGATGGAAAGGAAAATATTAGGTATACGTCTAAATTGCAAAGTAAGAAATGCTGACATTAGACAAAGAACAGGTGAAAACCACGTAGGTCAATTCCCACGTCTTTTATAAAGGAAATTGGCATGACATCTAATGAGGATGAACACAAACAGATGGACCTACAAAATTACAAATTGAGACACAAGGACTGGCAAGAGAAATATCGGAAGACAAAGAACACGGTGGACAGACGACTTAGTAAGAAGACTGGGAAGATTATGGGTAAGAACGGGAGACCGCACAAATAATAATAATAACAACAACAACAACAACAATAACAACTTCATTGTACCGCTAATATTCATAGTAGCGCTCACAAGTGCTCTTTTTGTAGAATTCTGTATATTAGTGAACGGTAGGAATGGGGAGTCGAGTATTTCTAGATTCTACTTGCTGCTGTCACAAATCTACGGTTAATACTAGAACCTAGTTGCTCGGTCGGTTATTTCCATGAATGATCACGTCCTGGGGCGTTTCGAAACAAAACCTAGACAAGTCGCGAATAAATAAGACTCTTTTATGCCTCAACCAGATCTGTCAGTGCTAATGTGTGATGTAGGGACTTCGAATTTCACTTTTCTCCATAAGGTCAATTGGGATATTTTTGGTTATACTAAAATAACGCATCACGGAATTCTGATCAACTATTCAAAATGATATTACGCATCGTTACAAGGACAGAAAAAGGATGTTATTCTCTATACAACGGATATTTTCTAATAGATTTTTTTCACACAAAATGTTTAAGCAAAGGAAATCTTCCAATAAGAATAAGATTGGTTAATGAAGATGAGATAGACGTCTTGAGAACGAGCAATACAACATCAGAGTAAGCAAACTGACAAGAATAAAGAAGCGGGGAGAATTTTCTGGGAGAGGGTGAAGTTCCTCATTCGAAACCAAAATGGCTCTAAATGAGAAGTGATGTTTTAAAAGACGTTTGAATAGTATGATCTAATATTAGCACGGAATGAATTCTGCAGAAATATATTACCATCTTTCTTTACAATTAAAATTTCAACGGTGTTGTTTCTTCCTAGAATGATAATATATATTATTCTATTAAATTCTCTCCCTGTTCATTTGAAAGACTCAAGTCATATTTTGTATCCACTGATATTAATATGACTAGAACTATAATTTAATAAAAGAAATTGAAATTATTTAATCATTTCCATTAGTATGAAACGCTAATTATTTCATCGAACTAAAAATGTATCTTTTCTCAATAAACTAATAGTCATTCATTAATGGATAACGTTCCATGAGTTTGATCAAAGCACCTAGGAATATGATAGCATAAACAACGAAATGTAAATCATCATTTACCGTATAACTATTTCCGTAAAGAAATAAGGGTAAAGCAGGAATTAACAATAGAATAATATTCGAAAGCCAGCCATATTATAGAGAAACGGAAGCTCAAGATCACATATGCATACATATCCCACAAGGCTTAGTAGCACTTCCTACCGTTAAATCATTCAGCATGCCTGGAAATTGAAATATTTAGGCGAAACATCAACGCGGGAAATGTTAGCCTCAATTAAACTACAATAACCGTTAGGGTCTCCAGAGGACCCCGCACACTATTCCGGTCTGAGACGGCCGCGAGACCGCAGGCGAGCGGACGGGCGAGCGAACGAGCGAGCGGCCGGATGGCGAAAGGGGCGGGCAAAGGGGCGGATGGCGGGAGGAGGTGACAGCGGGGAGGTGATGGGCAGCGGGTGGCGGCCGGGCAGCGGGGACCGGTCTGACAACGGGGAGGCGGTCGGGCTGCGGGGCGATCGAGTAGCGGGGAGCGGCCCTTCACTGGGGGACGGTCGGGCAGCGGGGGTTGGTCCTTCACCGTGGGGCAGTCGGGCGATCGGGCAGTGGGGGTGGGCGGGCAATGGGTAGCGGGCGGACAGCGGGGGTGGGCGGGCAATGGGTGGCGGTCGGGCAGCGGGGGATCGTCGAGCAACGGAGAGCGGTCGAGCAGCGAAGGGCGGTCGGGCAACAGGGGGGCGGTCCGGCAGCGGGGGCGGTCGAAACACGGGCGGCGGTCAGGCGACGGGGGGCGGGCGGGGAGCGGGGGACAGGCGTTTTGTTTCGCAGGCGCGTGCGTGCGGAGGAGCCGTCGCGTCGCCTCGCGTCGTCGTCGGGCGCCAACGGGGCGGCGTGCAGCGAGCACTGTCGTGCGCGGCCGACGGGGCGGGACTCCGGAGCCTTGGGACCCCACGGCGGGCGGCGGGTGGGCGCGCGCACGCGTGCTCGCGTACTTTTCCTCTCTGTCTTTTTTTCAACAGGCAGCGTACGTGGTAGAATGCGCGTGAAATATTGCAAAACGTGCAGCCGAGCGGTCGAGCGTTTCTACATGAGGTCATGCATGCAGACATGCGTGCTGCGCGCGCGTGAAATCGAGCGGCGGCGCAGTGCTTGCTGGCCGCGGCTGGGATGGGTGGGATGGAATGGGATGGGATGGGATGCACTGGGAGGGGATGGGATTTCGCGAGGAGTCCATGAAGGGCTGCAAAAACGTCGCGTGACGCGATTCGCCGCGACGTGGGAATGCGGTCGTTGGCAACGTGGTCTGAGGGTGAAGGGGGTCTGCGAGCGAAGGCCGATGAGCGAACGTGGGCGGACAGGCGGCAGGGTACCGAGGGAGGAGTAAGTAAATATTCAGGTGATGACGTCAGAGTTCGGGGTTGAATTGATTTTTAGTGAGACGAGCGGTTTTGTGAATTTCGAGATTAAGTTGAAAAGGTTTAGGTCACTTGAAAAAAGTAACAGATTTATTCAATCACACCAATTATGTGTAGAAAAGTAAACCATTTTATTAGAAATAAAATTTAGAAGTGATACACTCAGTTTTTGTTTAACAGACTAAAGAAATCAAATAAAAATTATTCATAGGGTTTGGGTTTTAGATCTTTCGAAAACTTCGAGCCGACGCCATTGGCTACAATGTTTTTCTTTCAAAATTACATTTATATGGAGTTCGTGGTACTACCCTAGATTGAATATTCTCGTACCTTAAACAACGATCTAAAAAGTAGAAATAATATATTGGCACGATGGAACATTATTTACTTATTTTTCTTATCCTTCACCATTAGAAAATGGGATCCCCTAGAGTTCGATCTTCGGCCTTATCACCCTTTCTTTTATACAATCACGACGTAATCTTCTCCATTAGAAACGGAAGAACAGTTCTGATTGCTAATGATACGAATTTCTTTGACAAATCGAAATAATAAGTACTGCGAATCAGATTCGGTTTTGAAATAGCAAATTGATATCCTAATAACAAATTAATATTTAACGAAGAGAATACTTTTCAAATAATGTTTTGCATTTCAAACAAGTAATCGCACGCATCACTAAAAAAGAATGTGAAATTGTCTGGTCTTAAGATAACAAAAGCTCCGGTTCTTTCAGTTCAGTCCAACCTCAAATGGAATATCTATACAAACGAATTGAGCACTAAATTATGTTGTTTATATTACCCACTCAGAATTCTTTGCAGCATTCTTTGGATTCTTCACGCAGTCAGCTCTCATGCAGCTCGTTGCGTGTATTTTGCAAACATTTATTCCCACCTGAGTTTTGGCATATTGTGGGGAAATACTTCCCATAGTACCCACACTTTCAGACTGCATAAAAATGTACAAATAATAAGTAACGCCATCCATTTGATTTCTGCAAACCTCTCCTCGTTGTGCTTGGAAACTTATCATTGACTTGCTTTCATGTAATACTGATATTTATAATTACAAGTATGTTGTAGGATGATCTCCGCCATACGTCACATACAGTTTTTACGTTTTTTGACTAAATAAATTCTAAATATTAAATCATATTCATGAGGTGTCAGTATCGACAGCTCACTACAACAAATCCACATATAACATGTTCGTTTTTGTACAACACACAGCCAGTGAACATTAAACAAGAAAGGTATACAAGTTTAAATGAGATGTGAAATCTTTTCTTCTGCATAATTGTTTCTATACAATTAGAGACTATACTAACAATACAAAAGCAAAATATTTTTTAAACAATTATACTTAATTAGTTAACAATTGTACTATGTAATTTTAAAAGACTAAATATGCTTGTAGCATGTAATGCACTTTAGCATCTGTGTCAATGACCTACATTCCGATCATAAATTTCTACCTACTTCCCCGATCAATGGAGGAAATGTAATGGCCCCTTGTTTTACTTCTGGACATAAATGTACCTTCAATAGGTGCACGTTTTTAGCCCTATTTATGCACGTTCGGGTAGGAGTAGAACCAGGGTAGGGCTTTTACATTCTTTGGAGAACTATAAAATTAAATCTGTAGATTGTTACGCAAATAAGATTTATAACTCGAGAGTGAAAATGTTTAGTTTTTAAGTGTTGCTTACCTCGCGTTTTTCTTCTTACATTTATCATTCAACTATATATAGTAAAACTATGAGGAACATATTCTGGTGCTCAAAAAAACCTGCGCTTATTTATACTTCTCTTCTACACAACGGTTAGGGAGTTTTTATTGTTTTCAATAGAAATAAGTCAAATTAATATTTCTTGTCTCTTTTTTAGTGATACACTGACAACAACAAAATATTGTTAAGTGAATTTCACATCACCAAAAATACGATATGTTAATTCCGATTCGAAAACATCTGTTGTATTGTCTAATTTCAGTTGGATAAATATAAATTGCTTATACTACTATGAAACAGTTGATTCTATGACTGTAAACATTGCATAAGCACGTTATTTATTGCCGCTATCTTGAACATTCGGTACTGGCAGAAACATAACCTTGTACTCAAACCGAAAAATGAAGTGAATTCTATAATGAAATAACTGTTCTTGTGTTATATATACCTCGGCAGATAAAGTGCAGCAGCAAGAATGTTGACGACGTACGGAGCAGACGAGGATATTGAAGATGCAATTCAGGAGGGATTCTGAAGCTCACGAAAATGTGCGCAGATTAATACTTCTCTCACATACGTCACGCCCTGTTTTTACTGATTTTTACGCAAATAAAATCAAATTGCATGAATTAAAAATGATTGGACGAAATTGAAGGCATATTACTTTACGGAATATTTTTGTTCCTTCATCATCAATCATAATAATTAGAAATACTTTATTGCAGTGAAATAATACTTGAGTGGAATGAAGGGTCTGGTCTTTATTGTACAGTGATCATTTCGATTCCTAGTGAATTTAGGGTTTCATGTTGTTTTTCAGGGTAGGAGTTTTAAGCCAACTTTCTTCTATACGTAAAAACGTGTCCTCGTTGATTAGAAACCTAATTTATGATATCAAAAATATTCTTTGGAAAAATATCAATAAATAGTACGAAATCAGAAGTTATATTTCTTATGCTATAATCTACCATATGAGACATTTTAGGGCCTTTTTGGACCATTTTAAAGATATCGCTTCATAGCTCCAGTTAACAAACATGTATAGAATCTCCAAATCTAGATAGAATTAAAACATTTATTTGATGTTCTCTGCGATTTAATCACACGGGTCTCTGTTCGTAATATCTCTGTTAATAACAGCTTAGTACTATTAGAATGTTTTGGAACGGAATTTCATTTGATGAAGTGTATTTAATTTTGTATGGTGTGTTAAAATTGGGTGCTGATGCTATTTGGGGTATAATCACATGATCATGCTGCGTAAGAGTGTTATTACGGTGAACGATTGAGCAAAGTAAACAGTCAAGGCTTTTTCTGTGAATACATATTCTTTTCCTAATTACGTATTTAAGAGTGGTTGGTTGTTACTTTTAGAATTTTTTCGTGAACGACCAAATTGAGATATTCATTGGACTGGAAGATGTAATTATTCATTTATCAAACAGACAATCGCCCAAAACAAAACTATTACATACACAAACAAATCAATATCTCGCCATATTATTTTCGTATCACAAATCTCACAAATGGTATACAATATAACCATCACATCACGTCATCTCAAATATAAAAAAACTAAACACAGTGTACAATGTTATCACAACCCTCTCTAATGTCATCACAAATATACTATACAAAGTCTATTAATATCACTATCTTAGCTATTTTTCCAAAGACATTTCTTGACAGAGCAAAATCAATATCATACTTATACGCTATTCTACACATTATATTCAGTGGAGCCTTAAAACAAGTTAGTTCTAGCGAATAGCAGTGCATATAGAGCTTCATTATTATTTCTGAAACTTTTGGGAGGAATCTTCCAATAAACTTTCGATAGTAATGTATGGCTACGAACATTAATATTTAGTAGATTATAATAGAGCAAAACATTATTAAAATCACGATAGGAGGAGAGAGAACTAATACTTAGCAAATTAGCAACCTGTTTATAATCATGGGATAGCCTCGGTGATGGCAATCTGAACTCGAATGCAGCAAAATTGAAGAATTTATGCTGGATGGATTCAACTTTGTTTATATAGGTTTTATAAGAAGTTGACCACACTGGAGAAGCAAATTAGAGTACGACTAATTAACAATAGGTACAATATTTTAAATTGAAACAAATTAATATTATTGTTCCATAAATTGTGTGGTTATAATTGATTATCTCTTTCTTATTTGCTTAGACTAATAGATTTTCTTTTTTTTAAATTTTGGCAACTTTGTGATACTAAGTAAGATTTTTGTCGTGCAAATTATATTTAGTATTGGATCTGAATATTTTGTCGATTAATTTTATAGTAAATGAGTATTTCTGTTGGTAGGGAATAAATAACGTTAATTATTGGGTAATTTAGGTATGAGATTCCTCGTTCTATATCTCATGCGGTATTCATTACTTTTGAATTGTGGAGTGTTACAGATTAATTTTTTAAACATTTCCTGGTTAGTCTGTGTTTAATGTGCCAGTGGATACGTGAGGTGTTCGGTGAAAATTACTGGATGATCTGAATCCAGCTCGAATATGGGAAAAGAGTGGACAACTGCGGATCCAGAAATGATTTCAGAAAGGTCAATAATTTTAGTTCAGATCCTCAACGCATTTTTGAAGTAAAATTTTGTAATTGTTATCATTAATTAAAAATGGTCGAGTATATTAAAAATGGAAATGTTTTTGTTAATTTAGTAAAATTTGAGTTGGGAGTTTTTGTTTTCAAATGTTCATAAGCAACTTTGTGTTTCATAATTCTGATAACTAAGGGAAATTTGATGGCCATTGTTTCTATTCCGGAGTACGGGTTAGTTAGTTTGAATATATGAGATTTATTTTTTATTAATATTAAAAATTTCACCTCCTTCTGAGTTCAGTCTGTTCGATCCTAGATCATTATATCCATGTACCAGATATAAAATGGTTAATTATTCTTTCTATGAGAATCCATTAGACATGATAGCTTTAACTTTTGGCATTTAGAGAGTGATAATTGTTTGATGTTGTTAATATTAGAATGAGAAGATTTAATTTTTTATTAAAGCTTTCTGTTCCCATTATTGCTTTATATGTATTGTTTATAATAGTGACAATGATTCAGTTAATTATGTACTGTAATCAAATTAATTAACGAGTGTTATATATGAACTGTTGATATTATTGGAGTTTGTATCGTTTGATGCTGGTCGGTTACACAGTTGGGTTGATAATTTTCATTTGAATGTAGGTTGAGGGTTGTTATTGAGTCGAATGTAAAATTTAGAATGTTGTTTGTGGATCGAAAATTTCGAAAGTTGAAGGGTGAAAAGCGAGAAGGGATGCTATAGTTAATTCTGGTTTTCACACGGTTTGCTTGTGAATTTTTAGGTAAAGTTCTACATATTTAATCAGAATGATGTTGAGCAGCGGCGCAACCGGGATTTTTCGGGGGGAGGAGTCGGGTACAGATGAGGTGTCCAGCCGAGTTAGTGGATTTTTATCACGAATTAAACAAGTATTTTTTTAGTTCAGTTACTTCAATATTAACCTCACATCAGTCGCTACTTGGTAAAGATTTCCGTAACTGATTAGCGGTAAAAAAAGTGCAATGAAGTCTGGTAAATTTAATTTTATGAGGTTAATATTAAACTTACCCTTTATTTGTTTCGAACATTTTCTTTGTAACTTGCAACACTAAAGCACCATAACTGTTTCGCTTTGCACAGTTACAAAATTTTGAATTGTATAGTTGATGAATTATTGTTGTGGCCATGGTCTAGCCCCTTCCTCGTCTGCGCAGCGAATACTAAAGTGCTCCGGGGCTTCAGAAGGCTCGTTTCAGGGTGGGATGGATCACTATGACTTCGTATCTTGAATCTCTAATGTGTGAGTGGCTGATTCAACATAGTTATTTATGCGTTACGTAAATGAAACTAAATTATTTTAATTTTTCTTATTATTGAAATTATATTTTTCATTTCTAAAGATAAAGTTATTAAAAGTGAAATAGTGAAGATATAAGAACAAAATCGGTAAATCAAAGTCATTTTCCCAACTTAACATTTTTACGAATGGAATACAAAAACAACTTATTTCTTTGAAGTATTTTTACAAGCAATTTAACCTTGATTTAGTCATCTACGGTAGGCCAAAAAAGAAAAAAATACAAATAAAATTGTACATTTTTATTGTTTATTTATAATGTGAACAAATTAATATCTAACAGTAGCCCAAAGAATAATAGCGGAACTATATTGACATTAAAGCTAGTCGGGTCGTGCGAATATTCCACACTTTGTAAACTATTGTTTTAGAAATGAAAATAGTCAAATACTGGAAATATAAATTTTAAAGGCCATTTCCTTATCAGTGCTTTTGGGCATTATAGGCCCGGTACTATGCTTGAGTGAACATTCTAATATTACTAAACGCTGATATTGAATTACACAAATTATTCCACTCACGTAATGAAATGTAAAAAAATTGATAACTTTCGTCAGAGGCCTTTTATCAGTGCAATTTGTTTCATTTCGTTTTATCGCGTTCATTTTATCGACGCAAAGTACCCCGCAGCCTGATCGCCTCAAATATGATCAACCGGTCTCCAGAAGTCCATATCTTCGAGTACACGGGTCCTGATCCACGAGTTGTTCGGGAAATTTCAATTTGTCCTACTGTTTCGCTGCTAGAGTTGTTCGCAGACGGACGGATGGTCCGGATGGATGGACAGTCAGACTGACGCGCAGGTAGGCAGAGAGACAGACATAAACATTTTGCAGTAAACCAATTTTTAGATATCAAGGACCGACAAAACGTGAATTCTGACTAAAATTGTTACAAGAAGCAATTTACTGAATACAGGAACAAGATTTATCGAATTTGCGGTATCAGGGAACCACCAAACAGAGGTTTCTATAAAAAGATCGCCGCTTTTTTGCTGCAGCATTACAAAATATCTTTTCTATACTATGTGAGAAAATATACATGTCATGTCACGTTATATTATGTTACGTTACGTTATACCAAATTAAATTGTTAACCACACATTCTCAAGGGCCGACTATTTCTCAGTGTCACAATTGATGCGTTTTATAATTTCACCAGGAAATATATTTAATGATCAAATATTTTATTCTTTTTATTCTTTTCGTGACTGGCTGTATAAACTCAAAGGCAACACCGTTGCCTCTGAAGCATCATTTGCCTCGAAGTCCTAGGATTTAATTATCGACGGTGACGGATTTTCGGCAGTAGCTACACAGCTGGGCCGATTTCAGTCCTCGACTAGAGAAGAATTCTATGATCGGTGATCCTTTCCCGATTTCTCCACTTAATACCAGGTGAATGCCCTAGCACTACCCTCCCCCAAATGGGTCAAAAATCGCACGCAATTTTTCTTCCTCATTCACGTTCTCTTTCTCTCTCAACACACACACATTCACTACTCTACCATACATGTCAAGAGACCAGTCGACAGCTTAGGGATTGTCCCGCTGGGACGGTGCCCCGCTGTAGGAGATACCAGGAAGAGAAAACACCCGCAATACGACGTATATGTCGGTTTCGGATATCACATTCCAACCGGAGGAGGATTATTGCCACCTTCCGGGATATACAAAGCACTTCTATGTCGGGAATAATGACATCAACGTCGGAATCAATACTCAGTTATTCACTCCACATGTGCATACCAGTCTACTCGCTTAGCTGTACCGTTTTGCGATTACAATGCACTTATCCCAAATTCCGATAGCCTCATAAAGCGTCGCACTTACATCGCCACCTCGCGCATCCGCGTGGCAGTGGCGAGAACGCACGCACACCGCCACGCGGACGCAGACAGAGCGCGGGAATCGGAGAGCGCGCGCGCGCCTCCGCTTTACGTGGCGAGCATTCATGCGTGGCGCGCGGAGTGTGGCGCGCGGGCATTAACGCACGCAAAGGCGTAAGCGCGTTCACGTGTGCCAGATGTGAAAGGAAGAGAGGACGTGTGCAGATGACTGCGAGCTGCGCGACGAGAGAGGGTGGGCGGGGCGAGGGATGACTTTCATACATTCAAAAGTGGCCTGTGCGCTTGAGCGGGTGGAGGGTGAGGGAGAGAGGGGGAGAGGGAAGTGAATGTGGATGAGTAGACTTCCGCGCAATAACTCGTAAACCCGTCTTATGAGGATGAAGTACGGCGAAACGCGTGCTCGTGGACTGGTGCACTTAGGTTAGTGGGACGATGTGCGACTACATGCTCGCGACATTCACCGAGATGAGAGGTCTCTCGTAGGTGGCATATAAATGCATGCGCGGTGGCAGAGCTTTCACGCATGAAGCGAGACCAACCAGTCAAGATGCAAAATGCGAAATGAGCAGACCTATACTTCAGATTCCATGACCTGCTAAAGTAATTTTCAAGTTAGCATCAGTGTTGAAGCCATATGGCATAAGGAGATTTGTACTTTCTTAAATATACTATGTAGTAAGAGAAAGTTACGCAATGCAGCAGGAAAGAGTGTCCATTTCTCGACAGATAAATATGCTTCGCGGGTCCCTGTTATCAACACAATTGGATTTTTCTGATTTGAATATGATGTAAAGTACTTTTTCCTAACGTAGAAGAGGTTGGGACAGACGCAAGAGATTAGGAAATTATCTAGTGCTAGAAAGTGTGTGCAATTACCTAGCACCATTAGTTTATACTCGTGATCCGTATCTCGGGTTCGACTCCTAGCGTGGGTAAATACTTTTATTTCTTATTTCCACTTAACTAAGAATTGAGCACAAAACACTTAATTGAATAGCATTAAGATATTTTCATTTAAACTTTTGAAATTCAAAATGAGAGATGTTTTTCGAATGTCTTGCCCTTTGATTTATTAGGAATTTTTATTTATTTATTTTACGTCAAAAACAGTTAAAACTGCGAATGACGTGCTATGGGGAAAAGTGAATTGTGTGCACATTTTCAAAATTCTGTGATCCCTACACTAAGTCATATACTACTTAAATTTTGAAAAGAAAGCAATAAATTTTGGCTCTTATCAATGTTGTCCTTCGGAATAATACTTCCTGCCGCGACAACATGGAAACGATAATTTGAATAATTGTATTTCCCACTGAATTCTAGAAGACGTGCACAGAAAATGAAGTTACATTTATGTCCAGAAACAAAACAAGGGGCCATCTCAGCATTTGCTCAATGGATCAGGGAAACTGGACGAAAAACCTGATTGAGATGGGGGTCATTGACCCGGAGGCTGTAGTACAATACTTGTTACAGGTTGTTTATACACATTTATACAGTCCAAATGGTAAATAATGCATTATGTATCATTGTTAAAATTAATGTTACTTTTCTTGTGATGCTCAGTATAGTCTCTAATTGTATAGAAACAGTTATGCAGCAGAAACGATTTCACCTGCGATTTAAACTTTTCTATCGAATTTAATCGTTTAATGTCATCTGGCAAAGTGTTGTAAAATAATGTACTTCTATGTGAATTTTGTGTAATGAGCTGTTGATACTGTCACCTGATGAATACGATTTCTACGTCGAGTTTTATAGTAATAGACATCGTCATTTTCTGAAAATATATTCCCGCCCTTAAGCAAGTCATTTTTTACAAAAACCACTGATTCGTAAATAAAAAGACACGGTAATGGTAGAATTCCTAGATTAATGAAGAGAGGCTTACATGAATCACGTGGGTGGGATTTGGTTTTTATTCGTACAATTCGTTTTTGTAATCTAAAAATCTGGGAGCTATAAGATGTATTTCCCCAGAATATTATGCCATATCTCAGGCGGGAATGAACATTCGCGAAATATACACAACGAGCAGTATGAAGGCTAACTGAATTTGCAAGAATTCTGAACGCCTAACATAATGAACTTAATTTTGTGTTCAATTCATTTAAATGGACGTTCCATTTAAGGTTTGACTGAATTGAGAGACCTAAAAATTTGTTGCCTTAACATCAGTTTTTGAAGTGATGGCTGAAATTTCAGTGGGTACAAGTTGCACAGTTGTAATATTATGCAACCGTTATCAACAATACGAGAAAGTATGTGCGACTGTTGTAAGACTACTTTAATGTACCCTACTATATATAAATATATGAAGCTGAAAGTTCATCTCACTATATCTGAACATTTTTGAGAGACGTTAGAAAGAATAAATGACAAGTTTAAAAATTTACATTAAAATTCCTAGATATAAATCTCTATTATTCTAATTGATTTTCTAACATTTTGTTGTAAGAAACTGCAGATAGAATATTTCTAAAGGCAATTTCAAATATTGCCAAGCATTATACACGCACATCTGATATCTGTTCCGAGGCTAAATAAAGGTACAGCTTGGAGTGTTAATCAATACCAACCAATTTGGAATTAATTCGAAACACGACTTCGCATGATATGTTGGGAGAATATTTCCATTAGTTTCATGCGGAAGAATCTCTAAAAAAGAACAAAGGAAAATATGATTTTTGCTGAAGATTTTTATTTTTGCTGAATCAGTATTCCGTTCAAATAATACGAATCTGCTTTAAAGTATAACACAGTGTTACTGTATTTTTTCATTTTGTTTGTAACATTGCCGAGTAAATGAAAAATGTTATAAATTGAGTTGAATAACTAGTTTCTATATCAAGAACAACAACATACATGCATATATGAATTAAGGCCTTTTTTATTTACTAGTAGGATGTTCGCCTTATTGTGCGATATGGAATGAGTGTTTCTGAATGTAAGAATTGATAAAAGTGTGTTTTTAATTTAATTGAAAACATATCAAAAAACTTAACTAGATGATTTTAACGTCAATTGCAACAATCAGACATTCAAAGCGAAATAATAGTTTCCTACAAGTCAAGTCAATGTATTTAAATATTAAATAATTTGTCTTGTATAATCTCGTTTCGATGAAGGTGTGAGAAACGGGTGATAATTTTACTGACGGGTCGTAGAAATGGAAAGAAAACTTATGCAGCGTCAGACCTTTTGATAGGTGTCTATGATTCTGTTAGATATCCATGAACTCACGAAAAATACCAAAAAATCTGTATTACTAATTTCTAATATATGCAAAATTTAATAGAAAACTATGCAGTTCTCCACCGTAAGAGGTTTCTATGGTTTCAGTAGCTCAAACGGCATCTGAAAAAATTAAAACACAATGTAACTGTTCGATTTTGACTGAAAATGCTAATATTTCATCATGTCATTCCGTCAAATCTCCAATTGCTCATATATTCTAAATTCTCTTATTGAATGCTTACGACACACCTGACTCGTGCGGCAGCAAGGCTTCATGGAAGTCTGCCATTCAATATTTGCTAATTACGTGTTCGTTATCGTACAGCAACATTGTGGCTATTATTAGTAAGTAAAGAATTGTTGTTCTGGATAAATGTATACTGTAGAATATTACAACCGTATTCGTGAAGACCGTTTTACTTATAATATTTAATTTGTTGCAAAGTTATACCAGAATTTTATTTTGTTTCCTTGAGCAGTGTGTGTGTAATTTTCTTATTCTTCCGTAAGATATAACCTTCTCGAATACGTAATAGAGTCAAAATTTACGTTTTGTGCGGTCTTCATAACACAACAAAATTCTCAAAACGTCTGCCTGTACCCCTGTAGGAATGTGAGCAACACTAGCACCTAAACCGTAGAGAGGATTTGCAGAAAAAGTGATTCGATCGATCTGGATAGGTTGCAACCCCTTGAATTTGAAATGAATCATTTAGTATTTTGGGGTACTTTACATGAAGGATCTAGGATATTTTCGATTTTTTTCACCAAAGAATTCTCAGTTTTTATTTATTTATTTTGGCCAGAATAGAGCACAATAGGCCTATAAAATAGTGCATTCCGATAACCAGTAGAACTAAGATTTCGAAAATCGTAAAACTTCAACTTTCTTTTGGATGCCTCAGGAGAACTGGAATAGATAAGCACCGCTTGATGGCTAACTGTCAAGTCGACTGATTGCAGAACATATGCGCTTGATTTCAAATCCCTGCCCGGGCAAATGTTTTTGAGTTGGGAACACTTATTTTGTATTACATAAACGTTACAAATAATACTAGAAAGTATGTGCTGTTTAGCACTACTTGTTTTGGTTTTCAAAAATCGTAGTAAACTATGTGCGCCGTAAAGTTTCTCTATTTTCTTTAAAAAAAATCTGTTAACTAATCCTGGCATACAAGAATGTAAAGTTCGAAAGGTTGACTTGATTACTTTACAACCATGCGGATAAATTAATACTTATTCCGACGAAATGCTATTTAATTCAGTGCAATTATTGATTTTGGTCAGGCGGTTAAATATGCATTACAGCGGAAATGTGAAGAGTCACTGCGGTTTACATGGAAATAGATAGTACATACACGAGGAGGTCAAAGACAAACAATTTGAATAGTTGTAGTACGTGACACATTAACATAATATGCAAATTCATGTAAACAATTACGTCTCCGTAAGTTTTACTTATCATACTATTATTTAAATGTAAGTAAGTGATATGTGATTGTATGAAATTATATCACCTTTTTTTTAGGAATATATGTTGTTTAAAACGTAAATGCCATCTCATTCAGCCATGTTCTCAAGAGAAAAATTAAGAGCAATAGGTATTTTTTTGACGTACTTTTTTAAGAAATTTGAATTACCCTTGAAAGCAAAAATAAAAATGTTTGATGCTCAATGTGTTAAAATACTGTTACTAGATTAGCACTTTGCTAATGAGTTTCCCAATATTTTCCCATTTCTTCGCAGAATGAATGTCACCGAAACGCTATGCGCATTTTCAAAAGCTCGAAGCGCTCATGTGGACTTGAGAGGACATTTGCATATCCGGAAAAGCGCATTGCAGTTTCAGAACTTCTGATGCCGCTCACGTTACTACAATCCCGCATCCAGAGCTATGAAAACAATCACGTAGCAGTAAGTTGCAACGATACACGCCCGGAAGAATATTGGCCACTAAGTCACAGAAACTGGCAGCTTTTTAATTCTAGCGATAAAGTGTGTAAAAATAATTGAATGATTATTTCGTGTTTCCGGGCGCGTCAACTGATATGATTATTAGTTCCGTAATTGTGGTGCATGTTTTCATCGAGAGCGGATGTGTGTCCGCTGGATGGTAAGATTCGGCGTTGACCTACACGTCGGATTGCTGGAGGTTTCGATATTCAGGTATATCTCGCCAGCAGAGCATTACCCCAGACGAGACAAACTTCTAACTCCAGACTGGTGCCCCGACATGTGCATGTATATATAAATGTATGTAAGGGGTGAGCATAAGGCACAGAAGAGGAAGGAATGATCGCGCACGGTTCGAGATACGTTTTCACGCTGCTGCTCCAGCATTCGCCTGTTGTTGACCGGAGAAACCACGAAAAATTAGCGATCAAGGCAGCCGACTGCTAGAATTCTTCTCCAGACAGCAAGTGAATTCAACGTATTTTTATCTAGCTTGTGTAGAAAATACTGCCACCATCATGACTCGAATTTTAGGACACCCCGGTCAGATGCACTGTACTGCCATCAGTTAATGCCCTGAGCCACCACAGCCGGTGAGTGTAATCATCATACAAACACGTTTGCCAAATGGGGATAAAATAACTTTTCTCATGTGAGAGTGGATTCTCACATTTCGTATCATTCATGTTATCGTAGTGTAAGCAAAACGTGGCTGCTATGCAGAGTTCAAGCGATAGAAGAATTCAACATTTGATGCAGCTTGAGCAACTTTCGCCAATCGTCGCATAGCCTCATGTACCTCGTCGTCAATGCTCAGGCGCTGATCGCCGCTTTGCCCGTGGTCAAATCGGTGGCTGTTGCCTGCCCTTCCCGTTCGTGAACGCCAATTTTGTATGAGAGCCATTCCACGTCAAATCGCACAAGCGTTGACACGACTTTCGTTTAAATGTACAATATTTTTTCTAAAATTTGGACATTAAAAAAACACGAGTTTTTTTATTTTCCAGAAAATTGATTATTTGTATAGTTATGCCTATACTAAATTTTTAGAATTTAAGCATACTTCACAAAATTGTTGCTCCGAATGTACTTAATATAAAAATTCCTGGTTTATTTCATTTAATACTTTGAAATGTGTATTTTATTCTTCTGTAAATGCATTTTTCAAAAAATAAATATTTTATTTAAAAGAAAGTATTTTTTACATGAAAATTTCTATATAAACTCGATGAGATAAAAATTTGAAAAAAATATAGGCGTCTTCCTTGTTTCATTTTCTATAAAATACAATATTTTCTTATGAAAAATGTGGTCACTCCAAACATACAGTGCTATAAATCACTTGGACGAAATGAGGACGTGCTCTGCCAACTCATGCACTAACAAATTGTGTTCGGTCAGTCTTTGATGCAAGTGCTGAAGAACTATAAAAAGAATGATCGTCTGACTGATTACCATTTAAAAAGTTAGTATTTGAGATGTTCACTCCACCCCCAGAATGGGCGGGTGACAGCAAAACGAATTCAAATACGAGCCATTCCACGTCAAAACACGCAAGATTTGACACGACTTTTTTTCATGTATGACATTTTTTTATTAAATCTGATCATCAGAAAAAGAGACGTTTTTATTTGCCTGAAAATTGATTATTTGTGAAGTTATGCCTATATTAAATTTTGGAATTACGCTTACTTCGCAAAAGTATAATTGATTGATGCTCGAAACCTACTTAACATAAAAATTCCTGGTTCGTTTCTAAAAAAATAAATATTACATTAAAAATAGTAATTATTTATAAAAAGTAAAAACTTCTTTATGAACTCGCTCAGACAAAAGTTTGAAAAAATTATAGGCGTATTTCTTGATTACTTTGCTACAAAACACAAGAAAAAAGTGGGCACTGAACATCTAAATAATATATTGTAAATACGTGGGTGCCCGCTTGCTGCCCCTGCAATAACGAATTGTGTTCGATCATTCTTTGATACTAGTGCCGGAGAACAATAAAAAGAATGACCGTCTGGCTGATTAGGGTTTTAAGAAATATTTGTAACTCATATGTTCACTCTGTCCCCAGAAGGGATGGATGTCAGAGATACGAATTTTACTGCTGAGCCCCTTTGCGTCCTAGGGATGGGGTGTCATCCTACCTTTGCTCGTGAAATACAACAGATCACATGCCCAGGAACATAGGTAAAATTTTGTGAACATCAGTCGCAATATGCATCTTATAAAGAGAAGAGTGCTAGAGTTCGCTCTGTGAATCGTGAGTACACTGCGCAACATGGGTGACGATCACCGTATGAGATACGACATATGTTTCAATCCATTTAATTTTTCTGGTCACGAATTTAAGAAAAGAAAATCTCCAAGACGCGTATACCACGATGTACTAGTGAAATTTGATTTATACGAGTCATTAGATTGGCAAATTTCTTATTCATGTCGGAAAAAAGGGAGTCGGCTTCCAAAAAGGCTTTTTGTTAGTGAAGAGAGCGTCAAGATCAGTAGTTCAGTGGCGTTAACGAAAATAGTGGAAGGTGCAGTGAATATAATGAAAACAGTGAAAATCAAGGAAATGACAATTTAAGCTCTTCAGATAGTTTAAGTGTCTTCGAAATGAATGTAAAGAGGACAAACAAAAGTATATTTGCAATAAGAGAAACCCCCGTCAAGAAAAGAAAATTGAAACAAAAACTGTATACCCATGAGAAATTTCAGAAAGTCCACTGATAATTTTTTTTCACATTGAAGATCCATCGACGTTCATTGAAAAATCAGACAATAAAGATATTATAGAGAAACGTATCTATGCCTTTCACACAACCGACGTTGAAAATTCAAATTTTGACAATTTGGACAGATGGACCTACAATAAAATTAAATGACACTTCGCAGCAACCGAACAAATGCTAAAAGTGGCTAACAAGTTGGCTGAAGAAAATGGCATTTTCTCCAGATCTGAAAGAAAATTCAGTAAGGCATTAGAACTGTACATTTTGACGAAAGTTCAGGAATTCTAAGGTAAGCGAGTACATATATTTGAAGTGAGTAGTGAGGGACCCGAAAATTTCAAAATGTCAGTCAAAACGTGAGTCAAGTATCCGTCATTTAATAACCAAATACAGTCTTGAAGTTGCGCCATGTACTTAAATTATTTCTTCATCCAAAGAAGCCGACTCCCAGTAACGCAAGAAACGCGTCTGTTGTAGCAATCTACTACACACTGTTTCCTAAAAAATAAATATATTTTAAAGTTACTGAGATCCCACTTTGGTTTTTTTCTGGAGTTGTCAACAATACTCTAGAGTGTTTATAAATATTTTTATTTAATTTTTAGCTCCTCGAGTTTACAAAAATATTCAATTTTTAAAATTTTAATTTTTTAAGAAAATTGACAATTCCAAAAACTAAATATTTTTCAAAACCTCTCAAATTAAACATGTTCTTAAGTTTTGAATGGAATTTTAACGGAGTTTTTATAATTAGTGTATTCAAATATATGATAATTTTTAATTAGTGATGCACATGATTTTTAGCAAATTTCATTATGCAATATTTCTGAAAATAATGAAGTTAAAAAATAAAAATACACGTGTTAACTGATTTGATCCATATAATAAATAGAAAAATAGAAAATAATTTAAAATATGAAGGTGAAATTTGGGTATTTTTGTGCGATTTGACGTGAAATGGAGAAAAGAAAATCAGTCCAATACCACGCCCCAAAAAGTGTGGGAACAAAGCGAAGAAAATCTGTGGGCCGTTGTTTAAAGTACTGCACAGCTATCTGCCCATAACTGGCACTTCAAACAATGTATGATAATTCCATTGTTATAAATAAGTCCTATTACAACATGTATTTTCTCGCCCTATTTTCACACAAAATTACGCGAAAAGTGGTCAAATTATCGAAAAATTGTACATGACCTTATTTTAAAATCTATCTGTAAACAACATATTTCATTACGGGAAATAATCTCAAACTTTAATATTTTAGTTGTAGGAAGACTTCGAAAAAATAAATTCTGAAATTCTAAATTTAGCATCTGGATGTATCCACTTTTTCTTTCTAGAGCCCTGTAATTAGAGTTTAGCAGCCGAAAATTCACTGTTTATTTCACGCATCATTAAGTAACTTTCTATCTACTCCGTAGCGAGAAAATGAAAATAATATTGTCGTCTACAGAAACAGGTGGAGACAATGGAGTAATGGACAAATACATCATGATGATCATGATGATATAGAGGATCATGAATGTGTAATATTCACTTCCATAGATACAATTAATTATAAATGAGGCAATCATGGGAACATGAGAGTAGAAAATGATAATATTTTACAGCTCATTTCATAAAACCTTAGGCGCTCAGAACAAGGTGCGCTAAGAACTCTAGCTTTCGTGTATATCTAACATATTCACATCTGTAATTTTGTAAATTCTGTCTCATTGCAGACTCAGGTTTGGAAAATCAGGATGATTGAAATCAATCAACAATTGAAGTAAGAAATTGTTGGTGTAAACCAAACATAAGTTCTACATGCAGAGAAATAAAAACTGAAATAATTATTTTCTAGTAAAGTTTATCACATATTACGTACGAGAAAAGAACTTAGATGTTTTTGGAGAGAGGAATATTTTGTTATTTCAATTTCTTCCCTGGAATTCATTCGTCTCTGGTTATTTCAATTTCTTCCCTGAACTCGTGGCTCATTGCAAAGTCGCTAGTCTTTCATCACTGAGATCCGGGTTCGATTCCCGTCGAATCTCTTGTGAAATTTGTTCCAACAAAACGAGTTTGGCTGCTTCACAAGGGCTAGTCCAACATCTGTGAAGTGTCCTAAACCCTACCCGTATCCTTATTCCTTCCTAAGTCTGGCCGCTGGTGGTGAAGCAGGAGCACGCGGTAGGAGGCGCGTACGCGGAGATGCTACCTGGCGGTCCTCTTGACAACTGACTGCGACGAGACGCGACAGACATAATATTAACAGAGGATTACTCCAAAAAAAGCGCTGTTAGTAATGGAGGATTACTCCGAGAAGCGCAAAGCGGTCCCCGAGGGGCTTGGAGACGCGTTGCGTCAAAGTAGACGCAACAAATTAAAAAAAAAGAATAGATAAATTTACGTAGTTATCCGTGAATAGTAAAAAATAAACGGCATTCGAATGTACCCAAAAAAGACGACAACGAATATTGAATTGTGGCTCGTTGTTTGTCTATTACTATTTATTCCTCTACTGAAAATCAATGTATAGCAAAGAAAGAACAAAAATGGAAGTGATGTTGTGAGTTACGCATGTTTCTTATTTAAGCTTTCCAAATAAGTAGTAAATCCACAAAATGTATGTAATATAGAGAAATGTAAAATGTAAAGCTACAGAAAATCAATTTCGAAATTTCAACACAAATGCATGTTTCAGAGTCCCCTGCCCCCCAAAAAATGTTCTTTTCGCTACGTCTGTCCATTTGTCAATAACATTAGCGCCTAAACCATGCACGGAATTTTTCTCAAAATGAATGTTCTCCGATCTGACCTGATTTGAGGCCTTGCGAATTTCAATCTAATATTTTAATTTTTGAGAGCTTGAGCCTTGGTGAAGCCTTTGAGAAATTTTAAAAATTGTCTGAAATATTGCTCAAAATTATTTATTTAAAATATTTGCTACAATAGAGCCAAGCAGGGATCGAATACCGAAATAATAGCGGTAAAGGTATTTATACCGGTATAGAAATACCTTTACCTCTATTATACCTTTATTCAAAATACCTTTAAAAATACCGGTATAAGACGTCAAATACCGGTATTTTTAGAGGTATTTTACCTTTATCCGACGTCTATACCGGTAAAATACCTCTATTTAAAGGTATTATACCGGTATTCTCTCATCAAAATACCGGTATTTTCATAAGAAAATACCGATATTTCAGTAGAATTATACAGGTATTTAGGGGAAATTCATTGTGATTTTTTCCGCTGAGATGGCTCAGAGGAAACAACTATTTACACGGCAGAATTTCTGACTGGGAGGTCCTAGGGTACGAGTCCCGAGGGTGGCGGATTTTCGACACATATTCTAGCTAGTCGAGTTCTGCCGTAGACTGGGAGTCGAGTTCTGCCGTCAGACGGAGGGACCAGCCACCGGTCTTTCGCAGACATCAACACGAGCTCGTTCGCTGACCTTGGACCTCACGTCCGGGCGCAGAGCTTGGCGACACGTGATACAGTGTTGAAAATTTATCGAATTTCTCCGTATAAATCTTGTCCTTTCTAGTAGCGATAAAAAATGGAGAAACGTGTCTTCTTATCCATAAATGAGTCTTCCCACGCATACCAAACTTCCTTCTTGCACGACTGTGTTTATCACTAAATACGATTATTTGCTTAAATTTGATCGTATCACTAACATTCCCGAAAATAATTTTTTCAGTTGGCCCAGTTTCCTTATTCTGCACCATAATTATAACTAAAGAAATATTATAAATTGACATTGAATGCTAATAGACATATTAACTATTCTTACGTGACGAAACAGAAGCGTTATGTTTAATTCAAAATTAATGAATGAAACATGTTTAATTTACACCCACGTATTATTTAAGAAATTTCATTAAGAAAATATATTAATAGTACTACATAATATTAATTAATTTTAATAAATATTTTAAAATATTAATACTAATTAAATTTTAAATGTTTGCATTAAATTTGTGTAAATTAATTTATTATTTTGTTTGTTAATTTATAAATTTATTTAAATTAAATGTTAATTTTAATTAAAAAGTAAAAATGTTAATATTAATAAACTCTTTTATTTTAATTAATAATGTTAGTATATATTTCTTCTTATTAAGGAAGAAACACTCTTCTCGAAGTGGGCTTCTCCAGATGCATTTTACAATGTAAGCTACCCACGTAGAAGGGAACCCTTACCACATGCAATGTTAATAGCTAATAATAATAATAATAATAATAATAATAATAATAATAATAATAATAATAATAATAATAATATAATAGTAATAATAACATAATAATTTATTTTTATTACAAATTTTCTCAATATTTACAGTTAATATCAAAATATATTAAACCCTTAATATTAACCAGGAAAATAACATTTTATTTTAGCCCTATTTATTAATGTATAATTAAGATTTAATTGTGAAATGAAGTAAAAGAAAATCATTTTCTAACAATAATAAAACGGCCTGAAAGCCTGAGCGTGCCTGATTATCTCAAGGTGTGAACGCTTCCTCAGTTCGCCGAAGGAGGGGTCGGGGAGGGAAGAAACGGTCCTACGCGTACGGCCGGCGCATACGTTGACAGCCTCTCCATGTGCGAAATACAAAGACAGGCTAAGGTCATCTCTCAGGTCAGATGGGAGATAGCTCGATGAAGGACACTAAGAAAAGGTTCTCTTCAATGGAATCAATAATTATTTCATATTTCAACTTTTCCGAAGTTTAAATTAAGGGAGGTTTTCAATACATACAACGTATGCAAAACGTAAACGCCCGAACACAAAACATTTACAATAATAAGAATAGAATTTAATACAGTTGTTATATATATATATATATATATATATATATATATATATATATATATATATATATATATATACTAGCTGACCCGGCGAACTCTGTTCCGCCTCAACAGCCGGTCCCATCTTTTTCTCGCGTCTCACTCACTGTGAGAAACTGTACTATCCTTGTTGCACTCGTGATAATAAAGCAATTGCAGATTTGTGTTTTTCTCTCAAACAAAGAAGAATTAAAAAACGCTCTGATATTAAATAGATAATTAAAAAATCTATTTCTTAGAAGAGCGTTTTTTTGGGAATTGATTTTTGTTTAAGAGAGAAATACAAAGCTGTAATCATAGGGACCGGCTGTTAAAGGCAATAAATAAGCAGATTTTGGAATTTATTAAATTAAATTGTTTATTAGAAAATACAAATAAAAAAATTAAGTAGATTAATCATTCATTATTGTTCCTGTATTTTGGTGCATAGGTTGCAGTCTTCAGTTAAGTACCTTCACGCGAAAACATGCGAAATCACGCGAAAACGTGTGAAAACGTGCGTTCTCACACAGGAACGCTGTCGAACGGGATAAACAGTATCCTATGTCCGTCTCCTGGCTCTAAGCTTCCTGCTCACCAATTTTCAGCCAAATCAGTACAGCCGTTCTTGAGTTATAAATAGTGTAACTAACACGACTTTCT